>PVKM010049499.1:0-10940 GCA_004027735.1 Carollia perspicillata
TGGCCACTTCAGGAATGATAAATGTGCAGTTATTAAAGCAGAGGGAGGTGAGTGGACCACTGACAGGGAGCACGCTGGTCGGACACCTCTCCTCTTTCTCCTCCCTGTGGCCTGACAAGGCCTGTCTGTCCTGGTTTCCAGCCATCTGTAAAGACCTCAGAGCTGCCACTGGCCTCGTGGGCAGAGCAGCGGGGAGGGGGGCTGGGGAGCAAGGCGCCATTCGTCACTGTCAGGAGATGTGCTGCACGCGGCACGGCAGGCTTTCTTCCCTGCTGCTCCTGCAGCTAGGGCTGCAGGTCCTGAAAAGATGCAGAACATGCACACTGCAAACAACCGGGCAGCATCTGGGCCTCGGGAGCCCAGCAGAGGCCCCTCCCCCGCGCGGCTGGGCAGCTCTGACTTCAGCTCCAGGAACTTGGGGCACCAGGGCTTTTTGGGTGTCTGGTCTCTGGCCCAGCCCGTCTCCGTCCTGGACAGTCTACTGAGGTTTGGGGTTAAAATTCTCTGGAATGATAGCCAATCCAAGCCCCTCCTTCCTCTACAAAGACTTCCAGATTGCTTTTAGTAATCAAACTGCTGCCAAGGTGGCTCATAATCATTAAGCTATGAAAATACGAGTGGCCAGGAGGAAATTAATACCAGGTTTAACTAGGGAAAGGCCCACGTTCCTGTGAAGTAATTATACAATTAAAATGTGATATTTCTCCGGTGAGCCTGAAAGGCCTCCCCACGAGGTCTGTGGCGCAACAGGAAGGTCAGGATTCGCACCAAGGCAGGGCCGAGAAATCCTTCTGTGTCCAGCCCTGCTAGTCAGGGACGTCTGTGGGCATGTCTGCAAAGATTGGGTTAGAAGTGATTAAAAACAAAAAGGAGGAAAAGGACAGGGTTTGAATTTTCCAATTACTCTTTAAAACTCAAGAGTCAAGCTGTTAGAAAATGCAGGCTTTCCCAGTAAGACTAATAATGCTGAGCTAATTAGACCCACAGGCACGACCAACATATAAATTCAGGCTCAAAAGAGGAACGCTATCCCTTTAAAATCTGCCTGGGGATCAGTGGAAAAGCTAATAAGGAGTGTCAGTTGGGGCTGCTTTATTAGGTGGCCCTCTGGAGGATAGAGCCTGGGGTTTCTGTAACAGGGCCTCTGTGTTTGATTCAATAAATCAATTTATATTAAATGCGGTGCAACTCTGGAGCTGGCTTCGTAAAGCACTCTGCGGTGTTTCTCAGGCTGCTTACCCACGTCCCCGTCAGCCTGCCTGGTGGTGCTCTCAGAGGGCGCTGAAAAGAGCAATGAGGAATAAGCTAAGGCTGGGATGAGAGTGTTTATAAAACCCGACCAGCAGCTCCAGAGCACGCTGGGGCACTGTCTCTAGTGAGTTTCTCCTCCAAAGAATGTCTGGATCGTTGGGAGGGAGCCCAGTGCCCGGGGCTGTTGCGCTCCCCCACGCCCCCCAGCTGGGCTGCAGGGCAACAATGGAGGTCACCCCACACAGAATGGAAAGGGTTGGCAGGGAAGTTGCTTTTTCCTACAATCCTCGGGGTCTGAAATACTCTCCAAAAAGCAACAGGGAGAGCAAGAGGAAGAGAAGTGCCAACGTGGTCCCGGTTCAGGAGGCAGTCGGGCAGCTGGGGGGGAAGGGGTGCTGCTGACCGGGGCCAAGGGCGTGGGTCTTCCTCCAGGTTGACCAGTGAGTGACGGCTGGAGACGAGTCATCCCTAAACACACTGACCAACGCCCCCCGAACATCTGGAGAGCGTTCACTCCATCCCTCAGGTGACTCACAGTCGCAGTAGTAGGACCAGAAGCCATAGAACGCGGCTGCACCATTTCCTTCTCCCTGATTGTACTGAGCTATCCTTTAACATATTTTTTTTTGCTATTGGGATGTTCAGTTACAGATGGCTCCTGCATCGTCCTGCACCCCAAAGTGACCCACACCTTTACATAATCTAGGGTGCGGTCGTCACCCACCCAGGAGAACTTTTTGTGACGAAGGAAATGCTCTACACCCACACTGTCCAATTCAGTGGCCACAGGCCACAAGTGTCTACTGAGAGCAACTGGGATGGGGCTAGTGCAACTTGGGAACTGAATTTTAATTTTATTTAGCTTTAATTTAAATTGAGAAGGCCACACGTGGCCAGTGGCTGCCGCGCTAGAGAGCGGCACACAGAACAGAAAAGACTTCCTTTGCCTTAACAAAAGTAGTGAATGCCAAAAGGAAAAAAAACGGTAGTTGACCCCACTCCATTCCCAGTGGAAAGTCCTGATTTGCTCCTAGTTTTAAGGGAAATGCAGGAGGGAAAATTACCCTGCTGTGTCATCAAGATAGAATCACAAGGAGTAAGGGCTGTAAGAGATAAAAACGAAAGGTCACCATCTCTGGAATCTTTCTAATGGAAGCTGTCTTTTCCAGAAGCTCTGAGAAGCAGAGCAAAGCCCATCCCCCACCAGACAAGGAGGGGCATCAAGGCGCACAGTTAGCATTTTACAAATAAATAAGAGAGCGGGCCTAGGATTTATTTGCCCATGGCCCCAGAATCCTAGCAGAGCAAGGGCCAGTGCCAAGGAGCCTGTCTCCCAAAGCTTTAAGCGAGTTAGAAGCCATGCCATCTCAAGTTACGTCCTGCCTGTGCTCTGAAATAAAACCATCATAAATGTTAGAAAGGCTTTGCTTAAAGAAAGAATTCGGGTGTACTTTCCGCCTAACCAGAACCATCTGGAAGCAATCTCGCATTCACACGATGGACTTCTCTTCCTCTTTGGCCCTCGCTCTCTCAAATCCCATCAGCCGGGGAACAGCTGCCGCAGCCTCTGGCCCAGTGCCAGGGGTGAAGAAGCTACAGCCCCCTCCCACTCGAACGTCCTCCTGGGCCCCCGGCTCGCTTGTTACCCCATGCAGCTGGACAAAGAGCGCAACGAACACTGGTCTGACATGGGAGAGCAAAATCAGCAGCAGGCACAGGAGTGGGGACTTGGCGCTGCAAAGCCAGCTGTGAGAAACTGTTGTCTCAACTCCATCACATAGATGCTTGCCAGCAAATCGGGGCCTGAGACGGCTCCAGAGGCTGCGGGTCAGGACACAGGGCTCACAATGCCAGCTAGTGTGCATCGCAATGGCGGCTCAGCACAAAGGGCTTGGGAGGAGGGGCACCAGCTTGCAATGAGTTCAAGGATGGGATTCTGGCACCAGGACCAATGACACCAGGCACAGAAGGTGAGAGCTGGGCCACATCAGGGAACAACTCAGTGAGGGGGGTTCTCTGAAGAAAATGCCTTTGTAAATCAAACCACTGGGCAATCTATTGGAGGAGAGGTGGAAAGGGAGGTGGGGGGTCCAGGGAAGAGACTGATTTCATTATGAAGGTCCTGGTGACAATAACCTTTTGTCCTCTATGCAATCTGGGCCTGCCAAGCTGCTCCACGGTCTCCGAGAAAGCACGAGGGTGGGAGAGAAAGAATCCCCACCAGGAGGCAACAGCCTCATCCTTAATTATGAGACAAAGCTTTCCAAGGCTGACGTCCTCTCCCACCCTTCCTCCCCGCTGCAGACACATCACAGAACGCTGGCAGGACGCTCCCCACGGAGAGCAGGCGACTTTCCTAAGCGTTGGAGGTCTGGTTATTTGGGGATCCTCGCCACCAGCACACCCCAAATTCCACACAGGCTCTTAGGGATGAGTGTGAAGCATCGTGTTTCAATGTGGCCGATGTCCACTGGGTCAGAGTGAGAACTAGAAAAGTAACTGCCTAAGGATATAACGTACTGTTCCTGAAATGCTCCCTTTCATCCTCTTGACGAACCCTAAAGGGCTCACGGAGACACTAATCCTGGTAGATAGAGGTCCCCTGCTTAAATTTATGTCACAGATCAAAACAGGATAATGGTGTCTGACCTTACATTGAAGAGAAGTTGACCGGTGCACTGTACCAGAAAGAGCCCCAAACTGGAGCCAGCACTCTGGGCTCTACTCCTCATTCTGACATGTTTGCACTGGTGGATGCTGAGAAAAGTGCCTAATCCCTCTGAGCCTCCACTTGGTCAAGTGAGAGACGAGAATGAGGAGGAGGAGCCGCCAGCACCTGGTGGCTCGGCACAGGAGCAAGCAACGAACCCTCTGAAACGGTGCTTCCTGGGTTCGCATCCCTGCTTCTCCTCTTAACTAGTGTACCACTTCGAGCAACTGAGCCTCTGTGCCTCAGTTTCCCCATCTGTAAAAGGTATCCAGCTCACAGGACTGTTAAGTATGAGAAATCACATCAAGTTCTCATCACAGCGCCTGTCCCTTAACTTTCCCAGTAACTCGCAGGGATCCTAGGTATTTCCACCACTGGGCTATTTGCTGCAAGGATTAAACAGTTTGCAGCAGGTGAAAACTTTACTCGATAGAAATATTTCAGAGAAACCAAGTTCAGGGGCCAAGCCAAATTCTGAAGCCAAGAAACACAGAGGCACTAGGCAAGGGCTTCTTTGTGTCCGGGAGCATAACGCATTCCAAGTACTCACCCGCTGACCCTTGAACAATGTGAGGTTTAGGGGTGCCAACCTCTGGTAGTGAAAAATCCGCACGTGACTTCTGACTCCCCAGAAACGTCACTGCAGTTGTCCCCTGGTATCTACAGGGGACTGGTTCTAGGGTTCCCACGGACACCAACACCTGTGGTGCTCAGGTCCCTTATACAAAGGGTGTGGAGCAGTGCACGCAAGCTGGCCCTCCACATCTGCGGACTCCCACCTGCAAATCTGTCTGCAGTGCACGGTTACCTGAATTTGTGGAGGAGACACCCTGGGATAAAGGGGCTGACTGTACAACTGCACATTCACGGAGAACTATCTGCATCTATGGGGATCTGTGGGGTTCCAACCCACGCTGCTCCAGGGTCGGCTCTAACTTAAGGCTCCCCATGGGTAAAAGCCTGCCAATCCTCATCTCCTTGTCCACGGATGGGCCAGCTTAGAAAGGTGGCACATGGAAGTCCCATGTTTTATGAGTCCTGAAAAATACCTGCTAGATCCCAAGTTTGCTTTAGAGGTTAAAAACATTTTCAAAGGAATTCATTAATGTTGGGGGAGGGAGGCTACGTAAGCAGTGCTCTAAATTGGGTTTAAACTTCCCAGCGTCTTCCCACAAAGATGTAAAGAGCTTCCCTTTACTTTATCATTTTCACAGAGGCGTGGAAACAAGGAACAGACTCACAGGGACCAGAGACGGGGGATGAGGGAGGACAGAAGGGGAAGGGCCCAGGTAAGGAACATGCACGAAGGACCCACAGACAGGGACAACAGGGTGGGGACTGACTGTGCGGCAGGGAGCAGGGGCAGGGCAGGGGACAGCAACGGGAGAATTGGGACGACTGTAATATAACAGTAATAAACAAATAAGTATCATTTTCAAATAAAAAATAATGCAAAGGTGTACGTCAATCTCTGCTCAGAGCCCAAGCCACAGAGGGAACTACGCTGAAACTAATCCGCAAATCACGTCAGAGAGAGCCATTCTCGGTCGTGGCTCCTCACTGGCTCTGGGTGGAGTTCCGCACATCAAACGCAGGCGCTTACGGACTGCCTGCTTACTCAGGACGGACTGCCTGCTTATTCAGGACCATGCCGGCACCCTCCCCCTCCCCCCCTCTCTCTCTCTGTGTGTGTGTGTGTAAGAAAGAGAGCATACAAACTTGGATACAATCTAGTCCTGGAATTTAGCTACATTTAAAGGAATTATGAAACGGAGGTAACCTTTTGCCCTTTGTTTACCAAGTCAGTCCCGACCCCTCAGACCTCACTTGCGTTTCTGGCGTAGAAAGGACATGCAGACAGCCCTGCCTCATGCTCGGCCTGCCTCACATGCAAACTCCTCGCTCCTACCCTTCCCATGGACCATCTACCCCCCAACTCTGCCAATTACACTCCCTTCTTCCCTTCACCCAATAGCAGCTTCCGGCCTACTATGTGTCGGGCACAGGACTAGGCATGGGGCTCCCACTCCTACTTGGGGCTTAACAACTACCCGAAGAGACCCATTTAAACAGACAAGCGACACCAGCAAATGATTTACCTCTTGCATTTATCCCGTGGCCTATGTAATCTATTTTCTTGCTCACTTCCTTTCCCTTTCTGTTTTCCGCTTCCACCCCTCTATTTGGCCCTAGAGACCTCACACATGTATTTCTATACCTTTTCCCCTGGGCACCTGCATCCACTTTCTCTCCTAGTCAGTCTCCCTGAAACCCCTCTAGAACCACCTTCCTAGAACGCTGCTTTCATCATTCATTCTCCTTCTCAGACACGCACAAGAACAGCCCGCCGCTTCCCGTGGTGACTCTGAATGTCTCTGCCTGGCTTCCCTTGCCCTTGACGATGTGCCTTCAACATCGAGTCGGCCTGATTTCCTAGACACTCCCTTCTTTGCGGTCATTTTGCTAGCTGTCTCTCAGATCGACTCTTTTTGGGGATGTGTTTACGGTCACATAGTTCTTGCCCTGGATGCCTCCCCTTTCGTCGTTCCAAACTCTGCAGAATCCACACTGAACCGCACCATGCTTTCCCAAACTGCAGTGGCCCTTACCTTAAACTTTTCTGTAAAAGTGCCGACTTTGCTGACTGAATATAAACAAATTTACATGGAACACCCAGTTGGGTTAGGGCAGCAATTTTCAACCTTTTTCATGTCCTTGCACACATGAACTAATTACTAAAATTCTGTGGCACACCAAAAAATATACCTTTTGTTCATCTGACAAAAAAAAAGTTTAATTTTGATTGATTCACACCAGACAGCTATTGTTGTCTTGGCTGCCATCAATTTTTAATTTGACAATGTAAGGAAAAAGAGGTCAGCACTCCTGATTAAACAGTCAGATACTACAAAATTCCCAAAGTGAGAGATGCAAATGTCGTGGGATTTTTCTGATTAATACAATACATTCATGTTTCAGGAGTAAATACGTTAGATTTTGTGAGTCATATGGTATTTGTTGCAACTATTCAACTGCCCTGATATAGTGTGAAGGTAGCTAAAGATCAAATACACACAAAGAAATAGGGCTGCATTGATTTTTTTTTAATAGAAAGGGGTGGCCCTGGCGGGTGTAGCTCAGTGGATTGAGCGCAGGCCTGCAAACCAAATAACCACAGTTCGATTCCCAGTCAGGGCACATGCCTGGGTTGCAGGCCAGTTCCCAGCAGGGGATGCACGAGAGGCAACCATACATTGATATTTCTCTCCCTCTCTCCTTCCCTTCTCCTCTAAAGATAAATAAATAAAATCTTAAAAAAAAAAAAAGAAAGAAGAAAGAAAGGGGTGGAAAGTAAAATTTGGCTTTGCGGGGCCATCATCATCTGTTAGCCTCGTTGTAGAGGAAGAGTGGATACTGGCGAGGATTTCTTCTTTGGGATGGCAACGGACAACAGGAAGTACCTTAGACCAGCCCTTGTCTTCCCCTTGTCTTCCCTAGGCAGCTCAACTGCTCCTTTAAGACAGTATGTACCGCAGAAGATTCCTCGCCTGGAAGTCATCACCATGGGAATTTGAGCTGTAACCATCTGGTATAGCTATTTTGGTCAATGAAGAAGAAATAATGGGACCTACTTCTTTGCCTGTGTTGGAGCTATGAAGGAGGAGGAGTCCACTGTCTCATTCTCTGGCTGTCCTGGCAGGACCACGGGCCCAAGGGCACATTTTCACCAGCACGTCCATGTGCCCGGCAGGACTCTCTCATATAATCCCTACACCAACCCTAGTAAGTATAGGTGCTTTATCTTCATATTTATTTTTCGGGTGGAAGAAACAGACGAACTTCTCGGTCACCATGAGCTACTGATCGCAAGAGAAATGGTCTTGTGCTTGGGCAGGCGTGTTTTGGGAGTAAGACGCCTCCTGCTGAGATTTCTTAATTCCCTCTGAGTGTGATAAAAATAACGAGGACAGCTCATTACTTCTAGTCCCTACCAGGGCCTTGCAAAGAGTATACATTTTTTCACTATATCCATGGAAAACTGAGCGCATGGGGGTGAAGTCATTTATGCAACTTCGTCCATTTAGAAAGGTCAGAGTTAGGGTTCAAGCCAGAACCAGTGAACCACTGGTCAGTCCCCTCAAGCCCCTGACCTAAAAAACCAAGTTTAATGTGTTTTAAAATCCTTCCAAACACTTGCTCTGTGTAAAGGGAAGAATCGTATGACCTTTGTGGGCTCTAGTGTCCCCAAAAGAATCTCAGAGAAACACACAGGCCACCAGCCCCTGTCTGGGACTTGAGAAGTGCGGCTGGGTGCAAAGAGCAGAGGTGGCAGCGCCCCTTCCCCCGGACCACACCCCCGGGCCGCTGGTGCACCTCCTGATCCAGGCTGCACAATGGGTTGTCACGGGGGTGACACTTCCTTCACGCAC
Source organism: Carollia perspicillata (assembly GCA_004027735.1). NCBI lineage: Eukaryota > Metazoa > Chordata > Mammalia > Chiroptera > Phyllostomidae > Carollia > Carollia perspicillata. The sequence continues at coordinate 8,392 of PVKM010049499.1, forward strand.
ACCTGGCAGTGGGGCGGAGGGAGGCATGTTCTTACCAGCCTGTCATATTGAAGTCCCTGTAGAGCATCTTCTTTCCAAGTTCCTTTCTCTGCACTCTCCTTGGAAACTCCAAATGTGTGAATTCATTTCCCAGCAAGTGAGGCTGCATGAATGCCTAATAGAAGAAAGGAAAAAAAAAAAAAAACAACCCACACACAGATTTAGAAGAAAAAATAAGACTCGAGGATGTTTTGCAAATTGCAACACACTGTATTTCAAAAACAACAACACAAAATTCTTTCTCATTGGTTAGGAAAAGAAGTAGATTTAAGACTCAATGCAAATAAAAATCACCCAGTTAATAACTAACTGACTGAGGGAGGTCACCTTTTCATTCAATATGAAAAATTAATTGTAATCGAAAGCAAGTATTGCTCAAGTCCTCAGGAAAAGGGACTGCGTTTCTCCCAAGGGTTTTTCATTCAGATCCAAGAGGGTTTCACGTTCCTGACTCTCTTCGCCTCGGCCTTCTCTGCTGTGCTCCTGCTCACACTCTTAGTTTCCATGGCCGTGTCTTTGAAACCTGCGAGTCTCCACATCGACACAATGGGCTGAGAGCGCAGGCTGGGGATGGAGACGGCAGACAGAACTTTCTGTTGGACGCCCTCCATTTTGCTCTGCGGTAATTTGATCATGTAATTGGAAGACTTTTCCAGAGCAGATGGCTTCTTCCCCTCCCCCAAATCCCTGTTCACACAACAAAAAGTATTGAGCAAACAGCCACTTAGGGAATTGCTTTGAAACAACAAACAGTCTCATTGTCACGTTCAAAATTCAGATCCAGCGACCCAAAAGACGAAACGCTCGCGTGCTAACGTCCCTGCTCAGAGGCTGCACAGCACAGGCGAACCTGCGTTTCCCCACACTACGCAGTGTGCCCGTTAGCAGCATCTGAAACGTGGTGAAACGACGCTTCTCTCTCTTTTTGGCAGGGAAAGGGTGGGCAGAGCAAATCACGGCCTGGCACTGCAGGAAAGCAAGGGATCTCTGCCACAGGACAGATGGCCATGTCCTCAGTCCACTGGAAACAGGCGCCTCCCACAGTCTCTTTCCCAGGACGTGACATGGGCAGCTCTCCTGCTGATTCTCACAGCGGTTTAGGAGGTATTTGTTGGGCGTTAGTCACTAGAAGCTAAGGTATCAGGAATAAAAGAAAGCTAGCTGAATTGTCACCAGGCTGGTCAGACTGGCCAGAGAAAGGAGCTCGGAGCCAGCGATTCTGAGCAGGCTTGGGGATGTGACCGAGGACAGGCCTGGGGGTGCGAAGGGAACTGCCCTTACAGTCTGCTGCAGCCCCAACAGGGTCCAGGACTGTGGGAGTTCTGGGCCCTCTCTGAGGGGCTCCGAGACCTCTGCCAGGGATGAGGGTTGGCTGCTGATGGGGATCAGGGACACTCAAACACTGGGTTTTACAGGGAAGGAAGGAAGGGAACTCATATTTAATAGGGCAGGTCGATGGCGTGGGCTTTGGGTGAGAGGGACTTAGATTTGAATCCACGCCCTGCATTTGTAATTCATAAGCTGTGTGATTTTAGGGGGTTACTTAACTTCTCGGGCTCCAGTTATTTTTTTAAATCTATATGAAAGAATTAATTATATATTTATCTCACACCATTTTAATAATGTCCATAATGAATGCACTTATCCTAGTTGTTTCTGTTCATAAGAGAAAATAATTACATCCGTTTAATAACCATGGAGTCCTATTACATCCTGACTACTGTGCTAAGTGCTTTGTGAGTTCTCATTTCACCCTCCCAACCACCTTTCTGGCCACACAATTTGTGGGGCCCAGTGCAAAATGAACACATGGAGCCTCTGTTCAAAACTAAGAACTTTAAGACAGGGACGGCAGAGCACTAAGCCAAGCACAGGGCCCTGTGCAGCTGTGCGAGTCCCACACCCCATGAAGCCAGCTGTGCCCACAGGGCGTATACCTAGTCCTTCTCTTCTGCTTTGGTCCACCCATGAACATGAAGGAACAGAGGCATAAAAAGTCAATAAAGAGTGGCATCATCCTGGCTGCATGGCTCAGTTAGTTGGAGCACTGCCCTGTATACCACAAGGTAACAGGTTCGATTCCTGGTCAGGGCACATGCCTGGGTTGTGGGTTAGATCCCTGGTTGGGGCATGTATGGGAGACAACCAATCAATGTTTCTCTCTCTCTCTCTCTCTAAAAATCAATGGGAACAAGTCCTTGGGTGAGTACTGAAAATAAAACAAAGCAAGTAGCATCTATTATGTACCCTCTATTACCTCACAGAACTTCAGGACGGTATCAGCATGGAGTTTCCATCCCACCCTTACCTCCCAGGCTGGATCGGCACTGACTTACTGGTTACTACGTACCAGACATTCGATGTGCCTAATATCACTACCCCAACAATCCCACAAAGCACGTGCCCTAGCCTCAATCTACCAACACGGAAACTAGGCCCAAGACACCTAGCCCGCAGCTATCAGCCAGAACTGGGTGGCTCTAAAGCCTGAGCTGACTGTCCTGCCCATA
>PVKM010049500.1:0-10935 GCA_004027735.1 Carollia perspicillata
GTGGGGACTTCTCTGCTACAAACATTTTGCCAACCTGAAGTGCTGCTGAACTTGAACGAGGCTGATGGCACGCACTGAGCAGCCCCGCACAGGCTGCCTTCAGGGCGCAGAGCAGCTTCCTGGGTGTGGTGGCACCTCCGGGGGGGGGGGGGCGATGACGGCTGTCACATGAGTGAGAGGCTTGGAGGGCGCATCCAGCGTGAGATAAAAACCTGACTTGTTACTGCAGAGCCTTGTGGGTCCTGCACTGCGTGACCCAACCGGCTAATTCCCAGGGGGAGACGGTTACAGGCCGCACCTCCACACTTACTTGATCGACCAATGCATTTTACTTACTTTTTATTATTTTTGTTAGTTTTTGAGGGAATACCTCGTGGAACTAGGGTGCCAGCAATGACTTGGGAAGGCTGGGGTTAAGATGTGTTCCAGAAAGGCCCCGTGAAAAGGCACGGGTGTGACCGAGGACGGGTGTCTCATTAACTGTGATCGCTCGTTATCACGTTATCAGAGCTGGGTCCTACAGGAGTGCAGCGAAGCACATCATGTTCCGGGGCGGCTGACAGGCCAGAGCCCGTCTCGTCAGCCCGGGGTGGGTGTGGGGACAGGGGGCAGCAGGAGTGTGTCCACACCGGCAGGCAGGGGACTTGACACCCCAGCACAGCGGGCACCCTGAGTGTGAGCACACACCGTCGTCACTGTGAGCACGTGTGCATCCCACACCCCCACACACGGGGCCAACGACGGCGTGTGAGATCACGTGCAACCCATACACACAGTGATCGACAACCGAGGCAGCCCTTTAGCTGGGTCCTGACGGAATACAGTTCATCCACCACGTTTGCGGGGGATATATTTCAAGGCCCCCAACTGATGCCTGAAGGTACAAATGGTACAGAGCCCTAGATATGCTACATGTCCCCTCTGTGCGCGCACGTCTATTACAGGTTTAGTTTATAAGCGGCCCCGTGAGAGATGCACAATGGTAACTAACTACAAACTAGGGCAACTGTAACAGTAAGAGAGCGGTGACCTGAGCACAGGCGCTGCAGCGCGGAGACGGCTGGTCGGACCACCGGGGCGGCAGGCGCGTGGCTGGCAGGCGACAGAGCGACGGTTCACCTCCCATCAGGACAGAGCTGGCGCATTTGGGGTTCTGCCGTCCCCTTCAGAAAGGCCACAGTTTAAACGAGTGGATGCTTCACTTCTGGGATTTTCCATTTCACAGGCTCGGATCGCAGCTGGCCACTGGTAACCTAAACCTCGGACCGTGAAGCCACAGCGAAGGGAGGCTACTGTAGCCGTGGGCCGTGCTGCCCAGCCCTCGGCCTGCTCCTTCACCTCAGGGATGGCGTGAGCCCTCCAAGCACGGGTGTTCACGCCTGGTCCATAGCCAAGGGCAGAGCAGACCCCACTAACAGGTCTGGGGACCACCGTCCCACTAACACCAGGCTGCTGCTGTGAGATGCAGTCACCAGTGCGAGACCAGGGGTGGGTCGTCGTCAGGCCTCAGCGTCTGCACGGCGCTCTATCCCAAGGCCCTCGAGTACCACGCAGAGCTCATCAGACCGGATTCGGTCATGTTTTCACTTTGCCCATAACTCTCACAGGGTCAGGATGTCCTGGTTCCGAGGGCTCATGGTGAACACTCAGCCCCAGGTCCCCTCAGAAGCCCCAGTACACCCCTCGCCTCCGGCTGGCTCGGCCACGGGCACGGGCACACCTCTGCAGAGGGTGACCTTATGGCTCAAGGGCATCCTGGGCAGGCAGAGCAGGGCAAAGATGGGGTCCGGGTCCCGGCTGCCGGTCTCCCAGTGTCCTGGCAGCTCCCGTCCTTCTCAGGGAAGGAAGACTCGTGCCCTGTGTAGAGCTCCTCATTACACAAATCGCTTTATCTGGACCGGCTCGGCTCGACTCCGGGACCGGGGCTCCGCAGGCCGCCGGGCAGGAGGTGCCCGCAGTGCGCGCTGGGCAAAGCAGCAACTGCACCTCGGCCGTGGGAGCGGAAACGCGGGCCTGCTGCTGCCCCCTAGGGTGCACTCGGCACCGCCGGCCTCGCCCCCGGGGACACCTCAGGGCTGACCCTGCCAGAGTCCTGTCCCTTCCGTGCCCCGGCAGAGAGCGTTGTCAGCTGCCCGCCCTCCTGCCCAAGCGTGTGCCCACCACACGGTCCAGTCCACGCCCAGGTGTCACCAGGTGGAGCTCGCGTGCTCCTGGCTGACAGCCGCACAGCCCGAGGGTGGCAGCGACGGCTCATGACAGGCACCCCACCGCAGGCTCCTCCACCAGACAGCCCAGAGGAGGACCCTGGGGTCAGTGTGCTGTCCCCTCCCTTAGGCACCCACGGCCACTGCTCTCTAGGAGGCGGCAGGCGGAAGGGGGGGCCCTGACATGCCTGCCCTCCCAGCCCCGTGGAGGATCAAAGCAGGTGAACAGGCAGCACTAGAGGGCAGGGAGCGAGGGGCGGGCACCTTCAGAGAGGAGGGGGGCCCCAGCTAGGACTAAGGTGCAGCCCGGGGTCCCGCCGGCTTTCCCGATGGGTCCCTGCCAGCCCCCGTCCTCAGTTCTGGGGCGGCATGTGCTGCCCCACAGCTACAGGGCCCGTTCCTTTTCCCTTTCTCACCAGTCGTAGCCCCCGCCCCCCGTGCACACCTACAACCACCGAACCCACGTCCACCCCTGCAGACCTGCCGTCCAGGGGAGGCCCCGTAGGGCCTGGCGTCGCTTTCGGGGCGTGTCTGGCACACGGAAGGAACTCCTGCGGCAGCGACCTGCTTTAACACGACGTGGGTCTTCCGCAGACACCCTCAGTAAATCAGGTGCACGCAAAACAATTTCCTCCTGCCCTCCCCAGCACCCCCCAAATAGCAGCGCCTCCTGCCCCCGAATTTGCCTCTCCTGACTCCATCCTGCGGACTCCACCCAAACAAGGGGCCCACGCCGGGAGACAGTGGTTGGCCTCAGTGCCTGCCGCTTCTCAAGGTCTTGTCTGCAGCATGACCCCCTCCTGCTGTAACTCGGACCCGACGGGGGGACGCCTTCCCCGCCTCGTCCTGCGACCGGCTGCCTCCAAGCTGCCAGAGGGTCTGCAGTCCCAGGGTCCAGCCTGTTAAATCCACCAGTTGAGTCCCCACATGGACCCCCCTGGTTCCAGGGGGACCGGCCTCCCCCGCCGCCCAGAGGCTCAGACGTCATCTCCTTCACAATGCTGCCTCCTCGCCCCTCGCAGAGCTCACCGTTCCCCACAGACTGGAGATGTGGGCCCGTGTGCACTCTCAGGTGAGCTCCGGACCCCCCATCCCACCCAGGCCGCGAGAGCCCAGGCCACAGTGGGGGGGGGGGGGGCGCGGTCAGGGGGCCCACGGGAATAAACGCCTGTCTTGCAGATGGAAAACTGGGTCTTGGGGCAGCTGGCCAACTTCCCCAACTTACACAAGATGGGAACCCGGGTCACCTGACCCCCATCCCAGACCTTGGTCCCCACTCGGCCAGTGTCGGGACCAAGTGACTGTCCTTTGTCACATCCCCACCTCACGGCCAGTGAGACCTCCGGTCTTTGGATGAGCCGATGACCTGCAGTGATTCTGCATCAACTGTTTAGAAACTGTGGATGTCAACTGCAACTAAAAAATAGAAAAGGAAAATGAGGCGGAGCCCCGCCTGGCTGGATGGCTCAGCTGGGTGGAGTGCCGCCCAACACCAAAAGGCCGAGGGTCTGATCACCGGTGGGGGCACGTCCAGGAGGCAACCAAGTGAGGTTTCTCTGTCTCTTGCAAATCAGTAACCATATCGTTGGGTGAGGACTTCAGAAAGCTAGATGGGAAGAGACTAACAAGTACCTTAAGAATAAAAAGTGGTGTTTAGAAACCGCCTGCGAGCCGGCTGTGCTGTTACAGGTAGGAGAGTGTGGACAAAAGAGGGGAAAGTGCAGACGTTTTAAGCACTGACACCCGCTGGCCCATCAACAGAGACCCCTCCACACTGGCACGCCCTCCGTTGCCCGCCCCGTCCTCAGCAGCAAGAGGCGCTGTGGTGACCTGCAGCCCGACCCTGCGCTGCCGCGTCCCCCCGCCCCGGGGGAAAAGCACGCCGTGGTGACGCGGCCAAAGACAGAAAAGGCCAAAGACAAAACACCAGACGCAGGGGGGCAATTCCTCTGAAAGGCCGACTGGGTTTTTCCGGTGAACAAATGTGGGGTTACGTGTGGCGTTAGGTGGTGGTGGATGGATGCCCGTATTTTCAAACTCGTCTTCGGTGTTTTCAGTGCCACAAGCATGGACTGTCCATTTTACACCATTTCTGGAATGAAGCAGCTGGCAGCACTGGCCAGACCTGGAAGAGGAGCCCAGCCAGCAGGGCCCAGACGGGGCAAGGAGTGTGGGATGGGCTTCGCTCATCCTTACTTTTTCTTAATATCGGAAAGTACGCGAAAGCGAGAAGAGAGTGGGCACTGCTGGTATTAGGGTCCCTGTCGGAGGGACATCTTTGGGGACTTCAGTCGTGGTGAGTCTGCCCCCTCACCGGCCCTCACCCCTCCTGCTGGCCCCTGCATTCCGGCCCCTCCAGGGAGCCGTCCAGTCTGGGGAGGGCGCTGGGGGCCCCAGACAGGAGCAGCTGCGGGACGCCCCTGGGCCGCCAGCCCAGCAGTGCAGCAGTCTCCTGTGGCCCCCCCACGGCCGCTGGTCAGGGCTCTTGTGGGTCAGGGGCCACGTTCCTGGGGCGCAGCCTTCCCAAGACCGGGCAGGGGAGGCAGAGGGAAGACCAGGGCTGGGAACCGGGGAGCCCAGCCCTGCTCCCCTCGAGCACATGGAGTGGGGAGTTGGCAGTGAGCGAGGAAATGGGTATTTTGAGTGGACACGTGCACAGCACGGGTCTTCGGCCCCCGACTGGGAACTGCCTTACAGTGAAAACCACACTTCACTGTGGTTTTGCCGCCCGGTGAAACAGTGCAATCGTACCAAGTGACCTGTGTACCTCCATCCAACTAGGTTTCACTCCGGCCAATGCGATCGATACCCACGAACAGATGGACTTACATCAAACTACATTTACTCCAAGGACCCACCTCACAGGAGGGCGCCCCTGCCCCCTGCCACACCGAAGTGATAAATGCCCGGCCTCGCTGCGTGGTACAGTCTCGCAGAACCCAGTCTCCGCCCAGTCTGTGACTGATGGCTTGTGAAGCCACTGCGCCTCGGCACACAGCAGGGGGCTTCGGTGAAGGTCAGGAAGTGCTGGGAAGCAGAGACACCGAGAAAGCAGGCGTGGGGCTCCTTCCTCCGCGGAAGAAACATCGCCTTCCAAGCGGCTTCCTGTGCATTTCCCAGCATGAGTTTTAGGTTTCTGTGGGGAGGCTGACGCTCTGCTGGGCAAGGCTGAGAGGCCGCTCCCGTCCGGGGGGACGGGAGTGGACCTTCCTCCGCCGTTTTGGCTGATTTCCCGTGCCCTGTTCCAGTGCTAAGGCACCGATGCATAACAGAACTGTTTCTTTACATAAAACCCAGCAGAAGCCATTTTAGAAAACCGTAAAAATGGCCTCTGGATTTTACCGAATTCTAACTTGAATTAGAAATCCGCAAGTGACTTTCTCTGAAAATAAATGCAATTTCTTCTTCTTCTCGCCACCCCAGAATTTAATTTTGAGTTAACTGAGAAATAAGGAGCCTCAATTCAAGGCCCCTCTCAGCAAACACATCAGGGGTCAATCTTCTGTCTCCTGTGGGTCACGTGTCACAACAACGCCATCGAACAAGAGCCCAGATCAGAGCTGAAGCCATGATGACAAAGACCAAAACCTTCTTTGATTTTCAGCCATGTCAGGAAGAAAAAGAAGAGAAAAAATATAGGAGGACCCTGAAAAATTGAAGAGAAGTGAAAAGGAGGGAGAAAAACAGAGAGTAAAGAATTCGCCTGCACACCGGACAGGTATACAGCGCAGACGCCCTGCCCTCGGACCGCGTGTGAATGTGGGGCAGGCTCCGCCGCGGCTCCCCGAAGTGACGTGCGGCCCTGCCCGCCGTGCACGCCTGGCGCCTCCCTGGGGAGGGCACGTTCTCGTGACTCCCTTGGCATCTAAGGAGTGACACCCCAACACACGCCACACCAGCACCCTCTGACGAGTCTGGTCTACAAAGCCAGCATCAGAAGTCCTGCCCCAAATACCAGGTCCCACCTGCAACTATGGAGAAGACCCGTGCGCTAGGGGAAGGGTCACCCTGATGGCTGCCACTTAGAAATGCAAAGAGGAGACCTTACGTGAGACACGTCCCAGAATGGCTGAATCCTGCGGGAGGGCAGAGAGCTGTGTTCCCACCCATGCTCAGGGTGCCGTGCTCCTGGCCGTCACGAAAGACCACCAGTGCCCGTCCCCAAACACAGTCACTTTGCCCTATGGCATGGTGGCACCCTGCCATGCTTCGCACGGTGTCCTATCAAAACAAAGTAAATGGGGCCACGTTCGCTGCAGGCATGAGCATGGGAGACAAGGGGAGGAAGGTTTCTGCAGTCTCTGAACCCCGCACAGAGCTTGCGCCCCAGAAACGTCTCTGTCTTCGAACCCCTAGCTCATTGTCAGAAACACACAGGATAAAGGGAGACAAGGAGAACCTCAACCACAGAGGATCAGGGCATGGATGGCGGCCAGCGTGGGGACTAGCAGACCCACAGGGAGGGACTGGAGACCAGCTTTTCACACAGGAGAGTCTTTACCTTTAAATATGCTACAGTAATGCCCTGGCTGGTGTGGCTTGGTGGACTGAGTGCTGGCCTGAGAACCAAAAGGTCACCAGTTCGATTCCCAGTCAGGGCACATGCCTGGGTTGCAGGCCAGGTCCCCAGTAGGGGGCATGAGAGAGACAACTGATCAATGTGTCTCTCGCACATTGATGTTTCTCTCCCTCTCTTTCTCCCTTCCTTCCCCTCTCTCTAAAAATAAATAAAATCTCTAAAAAATGTGCTACGGTCAGATATCAGTTATGTTCAAATGTGTTTCACTACAAGCTAAAGTATCCCATATAATTATTTCTACATTTGACTGGAAGCTTAATACACTGTCACGTGACCCCTGACTTTCCTGAAATTCCCTTAACAACAATAATGGTGTGTGAACTGAGTCACACTTGTGCTATCACAACAGAAAGCATCTTGGCCTCACTGTAATAATCAGGCTTACTTTGCCTATTATCAGTGAATTCTCATAACTGCTTTCTTAGATGCTTTTTAAAAAAGTGTTAGGCAAAGGGAGAGGCAGAGAGAGAGGGGGGAGGGGGTACTCATGAAGACTTCTGAGTTGAGGTAATTATTTGTCAGGATCTTCTGTTTTCACTACAAGCAACAATTCCCTGAAAAATGTCTGACTCATATGAGTTCAAAGGCACCAGAATGCACTACAGTATTTGCAGAAATTTTGTTTCCAGTGTTGAAGCTATGAGAACAATATGCTCCACAAGGTGAATGGATGTGATTTTTGGTCTCAAAGGTTCTGAGGGAGGCTCCCGAGTCACAGAAAACAAAGTCAACCCAACCCGTGCACCTTCCCCTGAAACGCTCACCCTGGTTCCCTGCTCCCCTGCACCTGCCCGCACCCCCCCAACCCAGAACCTGACGAACGAACGTGCTCGGAAATGGTACCTGCCACGTGCGCGCCCCCTCTCACAGTTACTTACAGAAATAAATGGCATCTCTCCCTATCGAGTAAAACAAAGACTCCACATCACCATTCCTATTTCTTTTTGTGTCAAAACCGCTTTGCCTTCAGTCCCCGGCCCTTCCTGAGCCTGGAGTGTGGTGTGGAGTGTGACACTGGGCACACGCAGCGAGTCCTGCCATCAGGGGGAGCACAGTCCCAGCAGCACCAACCCGGAGGACACCACCCGACGAGCTCACTGCAGCACCTGCAATGCAGGGGAGAAGGTGCTGCCAGCCTCCGTGTGCTCGCGTGGATGCATGGTGCAGGTGTGAAAGCTTGTGCGTGTGTGGTGTGCATACACATGCAGATGCATATGTGACAGTGTGTGCGTGTATGGGCCAGCGCAAGTATGGGCATGCATGCATGGGTATGTGAGTGTGTGCCCATGTGTGTGCGCACATGTGAGTGTATACATGCATGAGCACACACTTGTGTGTGTCGATGTGTGTGCACACGTGTGAATTAATGAACTATTAAAACTATATAGACTCTCTTGTTTCCAACATGGGAATAAGACAACTGGATCTGAAGGTTAAATTTCACTTTTCTTTGTACGATTCAACCTTCTAGTATTTTTTTGTCACAAAGTGTACCTCCTGGATGCCAGCGTGACCCTGAGGACTGGCCGTCACCCTGAGCAGCACCACCTTGTTGCGTTTGAAGGCCAGCGGACAGAAGGCAACGCCCGCGCTCCCTGCCGGGGCGGAACCGCACCCCGATAGCCTGCGCCCTGGCCGCTTAGCACGCCCACGCCGCCGAGGGTCTGAGGGAGCATGTGTATCTCCCATGGCAACCACCCAACGGGGCACAGGCACATTCTCGTCGGCAAACGGGATAACAATTATATTTCTCGAACCACAGCTCAACATTTTTTAAAGGAAACACAGTCAACTCTAGTCAACGGTCACGTTCAGGCTGGTGGGAAGGGATGGTTGGATGTGCTTTTTAACGGCTGAATGTCGCCAAGTCCCAAACCACTGGGTCGCACTCACACCAGCTCTGAGCACTTAGGTGTGTGTCCCCTCCCTGAACCTGCGCCTCATCTGCGCCCCATCATGCACCATCTATCGAAGGGGCTGCCCGAGCCGTCCCGTCTTCCGTGCCAAGGAGGCGAAGGCCCCAGAGCTCTGCTTCTCGCCACCGCGGTCCCTGCGCAGGTGAACCAAAGCAGCCATCTGGGATGAGCTTCCCCCGGAACCCGATTTGCTTTCGAAACGTCAGCTTTGAAGCTATCCCGCAAAACCCAGCAGGTGCCCACCGGGCCCTCAGCGTGCCCATTCACCCGCAGTAACACGCACACGTCGGACCTGCTCCGGTGCGACAAGATGTCCCCACAGAAAGTGAACGACACGGCGTGTTCCTTGCACAGACAGGGCGCAGCCTCTGTCGCACCCCAAACTTTGGTATTTGGAATCATTCCAGATCCTGGCCATTAAGTTAACAGACCAGCTGACTAAAAGGTTCCCATTTTTAACACCCTTGGATTTTCAGCAACATCCTTGGACAGAGGTGGTAACACCAGAAAACACAACGCGTGACTACAGCATTTTAGTATGAAAATATGTCGAATACCCCACATCGGTGAACTTGAATTCACAACGCTGTCACAGGACCCGGGCTTCCCCAAGGGTCTCGGCAAGCGCAGTGACACGCACAGGGCAAGCCATGAAAAGGAACTGAGTTCCGATCTTTAAAAATGTTAAATGGCATCAGAAAGTCCAATGCAATGGCCCTTCTTCACAAGGACAACTAAGGGAGCAAAGTGACCTTTCAGGCAAAGAGAAGGTCACGGTAAAAGCAGGAAGCTGGTCATTACAGGGACATGGAGAAAGCCCAAGTTCTCCGCCCCCACCTTTGAGTCCCTGAGATGGTGTCCTGAGAGGTGTCCTAAGGCCACCCTGGGGTCACTCCAGCTGGAGACACCCCTGGCTGTGGCCCATCAGAGGGGCTCCCCGGCTCGCTCCCTGTCCCCTCCCTGGGGGAGGGGCGTAGAGATCGCGCTGCTAGTAGAGATCAGTGAGGGGCAGCCCTCTGCGGCGACTGCCATCCCCAAGGGTCACAGGCCCTGCCTGCCATCCAGTAAGCTCTGCGTCCTGGCCTTCCCACTACGGCCCATCACCCGCTGATGGGCACGCAGATGAATCAGGCCTAGACGATTTCGCAGAAACGCACATTTCCATCCCCACCGGCCACATCAGAAAGGAAGTATTTGACCTGTTTCCATTATGGATAGAAATGACTGTGAAGGGCAGGACAGAAGTTTGAATCATGGCACAAAACTGGCTTGCATCCATTCTTGGCTAGAAGGCGCACTCGAGGGCCTGGGACCGGGCCTCCACGGGGCTCTCGTGCCCAGACTGTCACGCTCTGAGGTAGCCTGGCCCTCGCCTGCCTCACCCGCGTGCCCAGCCTCACCTGGAGAGGGAAGCGTTTCTCACTCAGTCTGGAGAAGGCAGCCTCCGTCAGTGATCACGGTTTGATGGGGGGTGCAGCAGCGATGGGCGGGGGAGGCGGGGGTGTACCAAGAAACAAGCCGTGGGAGAGGAAACAATCTTGTCGAAAATGTTACCTTTCCAACAGGAATGATGAAAGAGAAGTCAGTTAGAGACGCCGGCACTCAAAGATGGCTGTCACTTCAGATAGACACTGGCACAACTCACCGAGACAGGTGACACTTTGGTGGAGCAAACTCCCCCTGCATTATTGAGCAGAGTGTGATGGGGCTCCGGCAGGTGCGGCCCACGTGCCTGGGGCACTGGGAGACGTGGGTTCAGCAGGTGCCTGGATTCCGCTCCTCATTTGCATCCCTTACAGATGGAAGCTGCAGGCGCAGCCTCCTGGCTAAATGAGGAAGAGGTGCAGGCGTCTAGGCCCAAGCGCCAGCCCCCAGCCCTCTTCCGAGATCCTTCCCTGGAATCCCAGTAGAGGCTGCAGCGATGCGCCCTCGTAAGGGGTGCTCAGGCCACGCCCCTCCTCATCACATTGCTTCTGAGAGGTGTAACCGAAGCAACTACTCCCAGTCTAAGGACTTCCCCTTTCTTCGTTTCCTCTGAAAGGCAGCACACAGCCGAGTCCACCCCGTGACCACGTCTCGGAGAACGTACGAGGTGTGGTCGAGACGACGTCCAGAAAACGGTGGTAAAAGAGGAGAGTCACTCACGGAGCGTCGGGAACACCACGCACTCTGTCCCTGCCAGCCCCCGGGGAAAGCCCGCGCCCAGGACAGTCAAAAGACACTTGAGTCCTCGCCC
>PVKM010049501.1:0-10925 GCA_004027735.1 Carollia perspicillata
TCTGACTCTGTGGGCAGGTCACTGTCCCTGGGAGGAGATCAGACCAGAAGATGGGCTGAGGGGCCCCAGGTTTCAATCCAGAAGCTTCTGAGCATGTATCCTGTCTGAGGGATGGCTTAGAGTCATCATCCCCAGTCCCGACATGCAGAGATGCGAATGAACAGCCAGAAGCCTTTCCAGGAATGAATGAGAGTGGACGAGTGCCTCAGATAAGCCCGTCAGTCTCCTCGGTGTGGAGCACAGCTCCAGCCTAACTTCTTCCCTGCGCTCCGTGCATGCCCGGGAGGGCAGGCTTAGCCTCCAAGGCTCCCTCTCTTCCCCCACAGACAAGATGAGTGGTTTGACCTGCACGGGACACCACTAGCCAGTAGAGGGTCTCTGTGTGTACTAGAAAAATGTGCCCCTACCTGCACCCAGGGGGAGAGAGTCTAATATCTGGGAGTCCACATTTTAGACCCGAGCTACCCCTTCAGCTGGGGACCCTTATTCAGGGTACAACCTGAATTGGGCTCCCCAGGGGTGGGGGGTGAGTGGAGCTGGAAAATGACCTCAGTCCTTCCCCAGCTGTACGAGCTCGATGCAGACCCCAAGAGGAAGGAATTTCTGGATGACCTGTTTAGCTTCATGCAGAAGAGGGGTGAGTGGGGTGATGAAGGGAAGGGCCCCCCATTTACCAGGCTGGGTCTTCTCTGCAGAGGCCTGAGCTTGGCAGCACCTATCCTTTGGGCCCTCAATAACATCTTTAACCTCTGACCCTGCCCTTCTCCTCCACCCAGCAATTAATTAGTGGCCAGCCCACTGGCAGGTTAATGAGTGTGGGATCAATTGGGAGGGTAGGATGGGGAACTGGTAGGAGGCTGGCCTGATGGGTTGGAGGGAGCTTCCCAAGAATAGAGGACTGGGAAGGCCTTTGGTCCTCTTTCGCTGTCCCTTCCTCCAGCCTTGTCACTCCTCAGTTTCCCCTTGCACCAGGCAGGGGACATCCAATGTGCTCTACAACAAGGACTGGAATTAGACTGAAGGAAGGACTTCTCAAGGGGGAGGCTGGGGACCATGCGAGTTGGGGCTATGGAGGAAGAGAGAATCCTTCCCAGAAATCTTGGAGCTAAAAGAGAATTTAAGAAGGGTCCAGCAGGGGATCAGGATGGGTGGCAGTCCATCACTTAGGCTTCTGCCCAGATTCATGTGTCCAAAGACTGACTCATTATCTCTCTCTACAAAGCTAATTAACTCACTCAGAGTGAGGCCTGATAAGCTGCTAATTAACTGGCTGCATTGGCCCCCACCCCCCCTACCCCAGTGCAGAAGCTGGCCGAAGTCCCTCAGGCCCTCTCACCCCAGACCCAGCACCCCTTACAGGGCCATTCCTAAGCAGGGATCCTCAGTGAGGCCCCAGACCCCTTTGCTCCTTAGGAAGATCTAGTCATTCTGGTCCTGCTGTACCTTCCCTGCCCTTTCCTTGGTCTCCCCTCCACTGGAGGTTGGCTAGGGAGGTCTGAGCAGGTCCTAGCACTTCCCCCACCAGGCCCAGAGCTCTGCCTCCCCTGAGTCTGCCTCCCTCAGCTCCCTCTGCAGGGGGGAGGGGGTCTCGCGGGGCCGATAATTTTCCCCCATTAATCAGGCCGCAGCTAATTGTTCGGGTCCAAAGGCGGCAGCGGAAGGGGACGGGATCGGTAAGGAATTAACTGGGGCCCATCGCTCAGCGCAGACAGGCCCCTTTGTCAGGCTTGGCCGGCGGGGGCGGTGCGGGCTGTGGAGTTGGCGAGCCGAGGCAGAGGCTGCTTCTTCTCCCATCCACCATCCTGGGGCTTCATGCAGCCACAGGGGTCGCTGCTTAGGGGAGCTGGGCTCTTCAACACTGTCAGGAAGTCCTTCCTACGGTCTACCCCAGGACTGGGCAAACTGAAGCTTGCAAACCAAATCTAGCCGCCTGCGAGTTACGAATGGTTATTATGTTTTTAAATAATGTAAAAAACTAAAAGACGAATAACATTCTAGACGTGTGAAATTCGAATTTCAGCGTCCGTAAATAAAGTTTTATTGGAACACAGCTGCACAGCTGCTTTCAGGCTACCGTGGCAGAGTGGAGTTCAGAAGGGACCCTTTGGACTGTAAAGCCTAAAGCATTTACCTTCTGGCGCGTTACAGAAGTTTGCCTACACCTAGTCTAGCCTCCTGTCCTTCCTTGGGCGCTGTGGGCTCTGCCTGGCATACCACCACCTCCCCACCCCTCCCTCTTCCCCTCCTTTCGCCAGGTCCCTCCCTATCTCCCGCTCTCGCCCAGGCAGCTGATTCTTCAGTCGTCGAGGATGTCCGCAGACTGGGCCTTAGTCTTCCAGTCCTGACTTTCTGCCCAACCCCCACCAGGGACACCAGTGAACCGCGTGCCCATTATGGCGAAGCAGGTGCTGGACCTGTACGCGCTGTTTCGCCTGGTGACAGCCAAAGGCGGCCTGGTGGAAGTCATCAACCGCAAGGTGTGGCGGGAGGTCACGCGCGGCCTCAGCCTGCCCACCACCATCACGTCGGCCGCCTTCACTCTACGCACTCAGTGAGGCCAGGCGCGCGGGCCCTGGGCGGTGGGAGGGGGGAAGAGAGGGACGGATGGGAGGGCGCGAGTGGCGGGGCCACCGGGCGAGGCGGGCCCCTGGGCGGGCGTTCGGGTGTGGGCCTTGATCAGCGGGGCCCAGCTTCCCCCGTGCACAGATCCCGTCGGCCCCTAGGTACATGAAGTACCTGTACCCATACGAGTGCGAGACGCGGGCGCTCAGCTCCCCCGGGGAGCTCCAGGCCGCCATCGACAGCAACCGGCGCGAGGGCCGTCGTCAGGCTTACACCGCGGCTCCGCTCTTCGGCTTGGGCCGCCCGCCCCCTCGGAGCACCCCCGGCCCTGCCTCCGGTCCTGGCTCCGCCCTGCTCGCTCCCACGCCGGGTCCCCGCCCAGCCCAGGGCTCCGCCTCCGGTTTGCCGGCGCACGCCTGCGCTCAGCTGAGCCCGAACCCCATTAAGAAAGGTGTGAAGCGGGAGGGGCTGAGGTTTGGAGGTCGCTGAGACCAAGGGGTACGCTGAGACTCAGGAAACATTAAAATATGGGGACTCTGAAATGCGGGAGGCATTGAGGTATGGGGCAGTAGGGACTGATGAGGTGCTGAGATTTAATGCACCCTAATGTTTAGGGCTCCTGAGGTTTGGGGTCAATGAAGCCTTGGAAGCTCTGGAGTAAGGGTTACTGTGGCACGGGGCTGAAGGTCCTTTATCCAAAAGCCACGCCATTCCACACCTGTCCACCCATGGTTCCTATTTGCATGTGGTCTGTGCCTCCTGTGATCTGGTTTACTTAACAACTGAGAACAAGGAACTCCTCTAAATTGATTTGGACCAGCCTAGACATATATATATTGCCCTTTGGGGTTCTCCAGTTCAGAGGTTATAGACTGAAACTTTGGATAGGAGTGGAGATTGAACTTGGTGCTTGAGCTTGGGTGACCGATCTCCTTTGGTCCCAGGCCTGGAGGGAGAACCAAATGCAAAGATTGAGTTGGTTGGGCTAGGGCATCTGAATGACCTGTTCTTCCAGAGGAGAGTGGAATTCCAACCCCTAGACTGGCACTGCCTGTGGGTCTAGCCTCGGGACCTGCACGGGAAAAATTGGCACCAGAGGAGCCTCCAGAGAAGAGGGCTGTGCTGATGGGGCCCATGGACCCACCTCGACCTGGTGCCCACCACAGTTTCCTGCCCCATGGCAAGGCTCCCCTAAGGGGTGAGGAGAAGCTTGTTGCTGATAGGTCTTTGGGCATGTGTACTGTGGGAGGACAGATCCATCACCTAATAAGTGGGGTATTGGGGCAGATAGACCCCTCAATGGACAACTGTGTGATTACCGGTGTGAGGAGGAAGTAGAATGAGGTGGAGGATGTCTATAGAGATGGAGGGGGAGCTCATAATCTGCGGTCTGATTCCCCAAAATGTGACTCCCCTGCCCCTTCCTGGACAGAAGAGCAGCTGGATGGGCCTCTCAGTCTGGCAGGCAGTGGTATCAGCAGTATCAACATGGCACTAGAGATCAACGGGGTGGTCTACACTGGTATGGGTACCACAGACTGTCTACACTGGCATGAGGTCAGGGGTATTTATATTGGCATGGGGACTTTAGACTTTTTCTACTAGCATGAGATTCAGAGATATCCAAACTTGCATGGGTAATATGAGGTTCAGTGGATCACTCCACTGGCATGGGTTGGAGGGGCTGTCTACATGGCATGGGGTCCAAGGCATGATCTCTCTAGCATGGGTGCCATGGGATGTCTACCTTGTCAACGGTCTATGTAGCAGTGTAAATATTCATTGTTTACCTGTTTGAGGGTATCTATGTTGGCATAGGGGTCTCTAAATGACCAAAGGGTTTGGTCCTCATTGGTTTGTGGCAGAGGTATGTGTGTGGTGTCCTAGCAATCAGGTTACTAACTTCTGTTTCCTTCTGTTTCCCTGCCCTATCCCCTCCTACTTGTATTCACCCTTTATCATCTCCTCACACCTTTGTCAGGCATCCTCTTTGCCCGCCGTCAGCCTGTGCCAGCTTCCCAGGGCCCAGCTAACCCTGCACCCCCAACCCCTACAGGACCCCCTTCCAACACCTCACCCTGAGAGCTCTCACTTGGAATTAAGAGTCCCAGCCCATTGTGGGGGGGAGGGGCGGGAGACACCCCTTCCACCTTGATTCTTCCAGGGGGCTCACCCTAGGACCCAACCCTGGGAGGTGACCACTACACCCCTCATGTGGACTTGAAGCCAAAGAGTTTTCTTTTGATGTTACATCTACCTCATTGTAAAGGGAGGGCACTTCCTCTCTGACCAACTCCAGCATCTACCAAGGAGCCCTGCCTCCAGTGCCCCCTGTGTCAATGTCATCTCTAGGACCCTACCTCTGAAGTCAGACCCGCTTCTTCTCTTCAGGAGCCAGATGAAGGGTTGGGTTGGGGTCTTGTGAAGGAGGTGTCCCTCAGGTCATGTCTGGGTAATAAAGCTGCATTTCCTCCCTCTCCAGTGCCTCTTTTGCTTGTTTGGATCTGGGGGTTGGAAAGGAATGGTGGAATACACAGGCTGCGTTAAGCCAGGAGTTCCCATAGGGAAGACGGAATAGCCAAGGTCCATGAGAGTAGAAGAGTTTGGTCTCATGAATCAGACTGCCCGAGTTCAAATTCTGATTCTGCCACTATAGTACTGAGATGCCCTTGACAAGACAATCACTTGAACCTTATTAGACTCTAAAAGATTATGGTATTTCACAGGGCCTCCTCTTGATCTATGGGAATGGACCGATCTTGGATTAATGGGTGTATTTATATCACAACTTCGGGGAATGAAGTAGGGAAACCTCTTTGGTATCCTAAAATTAGAAGAAATCAAAGGTTGTCTTGACAAACAGGAACTAGGATAGGGTAGAGCCTGACAGGTAGCCGTTGCCTAGGTAACCAGACAGCTTCGGACTGCTTTCAGGGGCCCAGCGGGTCCCTTCCGGCACTGATGGCCTCAGTCGTGGCGTCACTTCCTGTATTGAGGGGCGCCCGTGCACTCGGATTGGCCAGACTTCTGTATTTGGACGGACGTCCCGCCCCTAGCTATTCCCCGACTGTGGCGAGGCTATAGCTATGGCGGCTGTGACCGATGTGCAGCGGCTACAGGCCCGGGTGGAGGAGCTGGAACGCTGGGTGTACGGGCCGGGCGGGTCGCGCGGCTCGCGGAAGGTGAGCGAACCGGGGTCCAGTGGTCTCTTTCTGCCCCAGAAAGGGGGGTCTACCGGCGTGAGCCTCGGGGTGGATGACTTTCCAGTCCCATCGTCTGCAGTCCGGCCTTTGAAATAGCAATGGTCCGAGACGTTCGGAGCACACTGGACTCTCGGGATCCATACCTATGTAGAGAACTGCGGGTTATTAAGCCCTCTTGAAATGGGCTCAGTGTGAACTGTGACCGAGACTCCGCCCCTACCCTTTCGGGCCAGTTGGGGAGACTTCCCCAGGGGAGACTCTGGGGAAGCTGACCAATGAGAGTTCCAATAAAAGCTGAAGTCCACAATGGAGGGCTGTGACGGAGCCCTATGTAATTAGCTGCTAAATGAATTGTGCAGAAAAAGGTCCGTGGGACTTAGAGGAGGCAGAGCAGGGGTGCTTAAGGAAGGCCCTGGGTAGTGAGTGGTAAGGTCTGAGAGGCCCAAGATTAGGATACTGGGTGTTCCAATATGGACCAGCACTCCTTCACACCAGTTACTGAATTTTGACAACTCCGGTGATCAGTTGCCGTTTTTGCTATGGGAAGACCTTTCACTGAAGGCGGAGTGTCAGGAATGCCTTGGAATTAAGTGCATCGAAGGTAATGATGTCTGTTTGTACGCATACACGTTTGTGGAATTGGTTGTCACTAGCAGTTTGTGCCCCATTTGAGACTGACTTCTTAAAGCATTCTCTCCCTTTGACATATATGACGCTAACCCTCTGGTTTTTCTCCTACCTCTCTGGCTGCTGCTTCTCAGTCTTATTTGCCTCGCCAGATTTTTGACTTTTGAGTTTTGGCATTCCTCACCCTCTATCTTAAAACCTGGGTGAGATCATTCACATCCATTGCTTCTCCATTTATTCAGCCCTTTGATGTTGGAATTCTTCATCCTCTCTCCTTAAAGCCTAGGCAGGTTCAGTCAGAGAGGTAGGAACCAGAGAATGTATAGTATTTGGTAGAGCCCCATAAACTCTAAAATAGTTCATTACCTTCACCAGATTTGAGACTCCCCAAGGAGGACATGATTATCTCCTTCTTCCCACTGAGGATTCACAGAAGGTGGGATTACATCTCCTTTAATACAAGAGAAAGCGACCAACTTAGATTTCTGGGGCAGAAGGGTTTGGGAATCGGAGGAAATGAGGATTCTCTACCTCCTCAAATCCTTGAACCAGGTGGTGAGTCTCGGAAATAACTTTTACTCCCCTTGCAGGTGGCTGATGGCCTGCTCAAGGTGCAGTTAGCTTTGGGGAACATCGCCAGCAAGAGAGAGAGGGTAAAGATTCTCTACAAAAAGAGTAAGTGTTTGTATGGGGTGCCCACCTGTCTTCTTTTCAATGCCTATGCTTCCTGAGACCTTCACCCACCAGGTCACTGGAGTTGCCCTTTGGGGATATAGAATGTGAAGATATTTCCCTGCTGAAATGGTGAATTAGGGTGTGCATTCTATTCTGTGATTAGACTTCAAGCCCATGACAGTGACCTAAGTTATGGGATAAGAGTTCTGTCTGAAAGATCCCTTTGGTGAAGGAGGGAGAAGGGGTATGGGATTTCCACAGACGAGGTTCAGAGGCAGGAATTTAATTAGGCACTGAAAGCCCTGGCCTTGGCTCAGCCATGCCTTTTTTATTGTATCAGAGCTGGCAACCTGCTTAGTAACTAGAAATCAGATAAAGCTCTGGATTGTCTTGGTAGCACTGAGGGGCATGGGGCTTTCCACCCTTGGTGAACATAGATCAGTGGGAATACTGAGGGCCCCAGGGTGGTGGAGGCAATTATGCTTCCAGCTCTAAAGTTTGAGGTCAGCCAGCAGGTGAACAGAGGGGAGAGACAGGGAAGTGGGGAAAGGGGTCCTGGTAAAGGTCTGCTAATAGACACTGTGGCTGTCAGCTCCTCACTCAAGGCTCTCCCCAAGGTGGACCATTCCTCCAACATCCTTCATAAACAGATCCCTGTTATTCAACCCTATTCCATTTTCCATCTTCCTACTTTTCTAGTTGAAGACCTGATCAAATACCTGGATCCTGAGTACATTGACCGCATTGCCATACCTGATGCCTCTAAGCTGCAGTTCATCTTAGCAGGTGTGCACATGCATCTGGGTATATGGATTGTGGGGGAATTTGGGCACAGAGATGGCCTTCCTGCCAGTCCTAGTGGATAAAGCCCTGGAAACTGCTGTATGGAATTCCGGCTTTCATCTGGGCTGAGGCCAGAGGTCATCCCATGGTTCTCTAGTAGGTATTAGGTGTCGTATACTTCTGAGCCAGCTGTAGTCCATGGTGCTCACCACAGTGGAAGATGTTCCAATGTTCTATCAATGGCCTGCCTCTAGGATTTTCCTTTAGAACCTTCCTCACTTCTGCTCACTAGACCAAGGAGCTTCTGGGAAAGGGTGGGAGCAGATAGTATTTCATTTAGGAGAGGAGAACATTGGCATGAGTTTCAACATCTTTTTTCCATGTGAGAAAGCTCTGGGATTTCAGAGGTCTAGGCGATGTCTGCTCATTAGTCAACTACTCCATGAAGTAGGGTTTGCCAAGCACCTGTGTTTGTTCATACATTGAAAAGATGTTTAGTGATCATTTACTGTAACCCGACTATTCTAGGTGTGAGGTATACCATGGTGAACCAGAACGTCCCTGAGCCATTGCAATGGCTCAAGCATCAAGTTCAAATCTTCTCCAGGACTGACTTGAGTCCAGCCTCTCCATCCCTACCTGTAGCTACTGCCTCAGTGTCCACCCTTAGCCTGCCATTCAAAGCCTTCTGCAGTCTGCTGGATCTACCCTCCCACACAGCTCAGTTTCCTGTGCTCTCCCTGCACCAGTTCCCTAAATGGAATTCTTTTCCCCCTACTAATTAACAAGTATTCTTGCCTCCAAACACCTGACATAACAGTCCTCCCTTCTTTAGTTCTTTTCCCTTTCTTTGCAACCATTGAAATCCCCTGTTCAGGGGGATTTCCTTATTGGACACTTCTCTTACTGTCCCAGTTCTCCAGAGCCACTGAGTAGAACCTGCCTGGCAGTCTGCCTTGTCTCCTCTTTCAGACCTTCTGTTCCCAGGAGCCCTTGGTTGTGGGAACCTAAGTCTGAATTTGTCTCCTGTGTCCTGGGAGAGGCTCAATGAATTTGTTGCTAGGAGGCTAGAGGAAGAGGCCTTAGAGTTAGAATTTGGAGGAAGGTGGGATTTGGAGAAACT
The DNA here is from genome assembly GCA_004027735.1 of Carollia perspicillata. NCBI lineage: Eukaryota > Metazoa > Chordata > Mammalia > Chiroptera > Phyllostomidae > Carollia > Carollia perspicillata. The sequence goes on from PVKM010049501.1 coordinate 8,974, forward strand.
TAGAGGCTCCTTGGGCTGAAGATGGGTCAGACCAGAGGCATTCAGGAGAGGTGGGGGCAGAATAGGGGGAATGTGCCCTTAGAGAGGGGCCAGTGGGCAGAATCACTGCCCCAAGCTCCAGGACGCAGCCATCTCCCCTACCAGGTTCTCAGCCTCTTGCATTGGAGTAGCAGGGCCCAGGCTCCCCTCACTGCAACCACCCTGTCTGTTTATACCTCAGAGGAGCAGTTTATCCTCTCCCAGATTGCACTCCTGGAGCAGGTGGAGGCTTTGGTGCCCTTGCTGGACAGCGCTCATATCAAAGGTACCTCTCCACTACTCTGCCTGAGAGGTGGGTGGATGGGCAGGACTTCCCTGTACCTCAGGTTCCCTGGGCTCATGCTAGTTCTGCTCCTTGTCTTTACCTCTGTGCTGGGGGTACCTGCCCTCTGCACTGGGACTAAAATTGCCAGGGCAGAGAGCTCAGTTTCAGAACCCCAGATAATTTGGGCCTAAGCACAGTAGTATAATCCCAGCAGCCCCACCTCTGGAGATTCCTTCTGCCTTTTACCCCACCTCTCAGCATCTGTCCTCAGGGTGCTGCAGAGCTCAAATCTTACTGTAAGAGTCTTTGCCAGGTATGTGAATATGTGTGAATTCTACCTGCCACACTGCTAAGAGCAGTCTCTATGCTTGGGTTTTGACAAGCAGACAGTGACTTTAATTGAATTCAGATATCCATCTTGTCTGTCTCTGGAGGTATTTTTCCCAGCTCCCCCTCCTTACTCCTAATCAGCTACCTGCTAAGCATCTGACAGCCTTAAGCTTGGGCCTAGCATGTTGACCAGGGCTTTGGGTGTTGGATTGCAGGTGGCCAGCTTAGGGACCTGGCATTTATCCTCAACCTACCTGCAGGCTCCCTGTTCCCTAGGACAGACAGACCTGGTCCCAGTGGGCCAAGTGCAAAGGGACAGATCCTGTGATAGGCAAAGCCCTTTTTACCTTTCCCTACTTACGGTACTGGAGTAGGGGTATGGGTCAACTCTGGGGACCCCAAGGTTTTGTCTTCTCGAGCCCTGTATCTTCCCCTCCTTTTTGGGTCCTAGAGGAAGACTGGGGTGAGCAGGGAGCCCCACCACCACCTCTAGCTGCAGCTAGTCGATGAAGCCCGGCGTTTGTTTAGTTTCTCCACTCAATACTCTAATCCTGCCAAAGACCTAATAGACTATTGAGCAGTCCCGGGGGAGGGCACAAGCATCATCGGGCAGTGTGCGTTGTGTTTTCCAGCCGTTCCTGAGCATGCTGCCTGCCTGCAGCGCTTGGCCCAGGTCCACATCCAGCAGCAGGTAAGGGAGGGGAGAGGACTGGAAGTGGAAGTGGTGAGGCTCCTAGCCCCCACCCCTGCTGCTTGGGGAAATAGCCTCAGGCTCCTCTGACATCAGCTCCAAGGGGAAACTTGGGGGTTTATGCTTTATCTTCCATCTGCCTTAGAGAGGGGAGGGACTTACCTAGAGCCACATCCAGATCCCCTGCCTCCCAGAGTAGGGCTACTCTGAGACACCAGAGGATGATGTTAGGAGGTATCCAAGAATTCCTGGGAATAGTATGTCCTTGACTGTGGGTAGAGGAGCAGCTTAGATTTTTGGGGTTTTTTTCTGTTTGTTTGTGTTTTTTTTTTACTATTCCCAGGGTCTACTGTAAATTCAAAAAGGGTTCAGAAATAGGGGACAGGGGAGAAATAGGGGACATATATTAGCAGTAATGTTTCCTTAAACGTGTGGTCCACTACTCCTTCCATCAGCATTAAGACTGCTGTTAGTGTGCCCATCTTGGAGCCTCAAAGTACCCTTTTAGAAGTGTGTTCCTTTTGGCGCTGGGGTTAATGTCACCTTAACTAGGTTCTGTGCGGGGTGAGGGCCCTGATGAGGCAGGAAGATTAGTGGCAAGTGGGGGTTTTGTCTGACTCCTTTCTC
>PVKM010049502.1:0-10936 GCA_004027735.1 Carollia perspicillata
TATGAAGGTCTTTATTTTTTCATCTAATTTGCGACCAAAATCAACCAATTCTGTGAGCATCCTGATTAGGAGTCCTTTGAACTGTGCATCTGTTAAGTCGGCTATTTCTTGCTTGCTTAGATGTATTGGCTTTGGGGCCCTGAGCTTTTCTTGTGTTTGCGGCATTTTGGTCAGGTGGCACCTGTTGTGTATGAGGGGCAGAGCCGTAGGTGTTCACCAGGGCGGCGCAGCCTAGTCGCCAAGTTGTGACGTTGTCTGTGGGGGCGGGGTCGGAGAGGGAACAATGGCGCCCGTTCGCGCGCTTTCTGGAGTCTGCCCGTTCGCGTTTTCCGGAGTTTAGGTCCCCTCCGATGCCCTCCACAAGCAAACCGGGCCCCTCTGACGCTGGCTCCCAGGTGGGAGGGCCCGCGCACACTCCGGGACCCCGCGGGTCTCCCCGGCGACCTCTCCTGTGAGGCTGGGTGTGCAGCCATTTTAATATTGAAGATGGAAGAAGATACACAAAATTTTGGTGTATTGTGCTTTATTATTTAAAAACACAACTGAAATGCAAAGAAAAGAGATTTGTGCAGTGTATGGAGAAGGTGCGTGACTGATTGAATGTGTCAAAAGTGGTTTGCAAAGTTTCATGGTGTCATTGACATTTTGGTTAGATAATTCTTTGCTGTGGGACTGTCTTATGCAGTGGAAGATGTTTAGCAGCACCCTTGACCTCTACCCACTAGAGGCCAATAATGGGAGATAGCCGATATACTCAAAATACTCAAATCAATGAAGTTATTGGCAAAAATGAAAAATATGTCCTTTAATTTTACAGAAAAAATTAAATGGACTCTTTGGCCAACCCAATAAATGTTGGGTTTTTTTTTTACGGATTTTGTCTCCATTTCATATTTGCAGAAATCAAGCCCTTATCTAATTCAGCTCCTTCTTCTCTGATCAATTCTTTACTTAGATTCTTTCAGTGTATAGTTCTTTCATTAAGTAGATAAACATTTATTGAGTACCTCTTATGTATGTATGATCCTGATACATGTAAGACAAAGAGGGCACAGGTAAAAAAGTGTGCAGTAAAACAGATGGAGGTGCATGTTGCAACAGTCAACACAATAAAATGCCAGCTAGTAGTGCTGTGTATTTTAGCTGCATGCTTCTAGCTCCTCAAATATGTGTCTGCTCTCTATCCTAGCTCTGGTCCTCAGTCACCACTCTAGATACTGCTGCCAACTGCCAACACCACGTTCTGAGCCTGCTCCCCCTCACTGGGGTGACCAGTGTTCAGAATGCCTGGGACAAGGATTGGTGGGTAACTCAGAGTAGGTAATAACAGGTGGAGGGCCAGCTTTAGGTGAAGGGAGTTTCAGAGGCCCTGGCAGACCTTAAAGATGTGCTACAGAAACCAGCTGGTGTCAGGCAGACTGGTCCCAGGGTCTTAGTCTCCTACAAGCTGTGTAATTGTGGGTAACTCAATGATCTTTTCCAAGCCTGGTTCTTCACACGTGAAAGGGGATAATAACAGCCCTTCCTTACACATTGTTGTCAGGGTTAGTAGAGTAAGTGTGATATCATGCCTGGCACAGTCAACACAACCATTCTTCCTGTTCACTTTAGAATATTTATTGTTGTTCTCCATTCTATTTCTTTCACCGTCACCATGATTTCTCTCTTCTTCAGGTAACTCAGGACACAGGCATTTGCCAGCCTCCCTATCTAAATTAACTTTCTGGAAAGAACTTCGTAAGTTCATTTATACCAAGCTATGCAGTGTTCAATGTTTTTCACCTTCAGGGGTATTTGCTTTCACCTGATGAAGAAAAACTTAAGCCAAAGGAACACCTGGCTAAGTGTAGAATTCCAGGACTTTGGAAGCAGATGGGAGCTTGATTCTTTTTATAAGGCCATTCTTAGGACCTGTGAACTGTCTATAATGTCTCTTTGTGAGGCTTGGTGGGACATGAGGTCCAGGAGGGCCAGCAATGGAATGTCTTTGATTTCTTTAGTGGCCTCCTGATCCGCTGATAGCTTGGTATCTAGAGAGAAATAAGCATAAATACATATTGATTGACTTACCACTCAATACTACATAGAATTGTGGAATTCATGTCCAATTCATGACTAATGAAGATAGCATTATTTCTCACGCAGATGCTTTACTGAACAAAGTAGAAATTACAACTGTATCACATAAATCATCCTGACCTATATAGAATGATTCATATGACATGGTCCCCTTAGGACAAAACTGATATTCAACAATACTCTACAGTGATGATGCAAAACTGTAGTAGCAGTTTTGCCTTGGCTGGTATGGCTTGAGTGCTGGCTTGTGAATAGAAAGGTAGCAGGTCTGATTCCCAGTCAGGGCACAGGCCTGGGTTGTGGGCCAGGTCCCTAGTTAGGGGTGTGAGAGGCAACCTATTGATGTATCTCTCACACACTGATGTTTTTCTCCCTTTCTCCTTTTGTCCCTCTCTCTATAAATAAAATCTTTTAAAAAATGAACTGTAATAATCTGTTTAACTATTATCCCCAGGCCCTACCACTGTCACCAGCCATGCCAAAGGATTGAGTTTCCCATTCTGATAATTACAAAGCTATGAAGCCATGACTAATAAAGACGTATAAAGATGGTCTTTGCAAATTCTTTTTATCTATCCAGATAGATTACAAGTACACTAATTAAAAACAACCGAAAGAACTCTGAAAAGAAACGGTGATTATCAAAAATAAAAAGCATTACTATTTTTTTGAGTTTTTCTGGGGGGTACAATTTACACCAAAGTTCAATTTGATGGGTTTTGACAAATGTATACAGTGGTTTAACCACAACTGTAATCATATTTCCATTATCCCAGTTTCCTTCCCCTAAACCCTCATCCCTCTCAATACTTATCTGCTTTCTATCACTACAGTGTTGACTTTTTTAGTATATAAATGAAATTATACGTTACACTGTCTTTCGTGTTTGATGTCTTCCATTCACTATACGGATTTTGAAATTCATCCATGTTGTTCCATGTATTGGTAATTCATTTATGTTACTCAGTGGTATTCTATGGTATGAATATACCAGTTTGTTTATTCGTCAGTTGATGGACTTCTGGGTTCATTGTAGTTTTGAGCTATTATTAACAAAGTTGCTATGAAGACTGATAAGCAAATTCTTATGTTAACATTATTTTCCTTTCTTTTAGGTAAATACCTAGGAGTGGAATTGCTAGTAAGTACATATTTTTATAGTAAGTGAAATTTTTTTTTTATGAGGGGAAGGGAGGGAGAAAGAGCGGGAGAGAAATTATCAATGTGTAGTTGCCTCCCACACACTTCAAATGTGGCCCTGGCCCACAACCCAGGCATGTTCTCTGACTGGGAATTGAACCAGCGACCTTTCTGTTTGAAGGCTGGTGCTCAACCCACTGAGCTATACCAGCCAGGGCCAGTAAGTGTATTTTTATACATTATAAGAAACCACCAAATGGATATCCAAAATGGCAATCACTTTGAATTACTAGCAATGGAAGAGTTCTAAGTGCTCAATACTCTTGCCAATATTTGGTATTTTAAATCTTTACCTTAGCTATTCTAGTTGGTATATACTGGTTTTAGCTTGCATTTCCCTAGTGACTAATAACATTGAGCATCTTTTAATGTACTTTTTTGCCATTCACATATCTTTTTAAAAAAGATTTTACTTATTTTCAGAGAGAGGGGAAGGGAAGGAGAAAGAGGGAGAAAAACATCAATGTGTAGTTGCCTCTCACTCACCCCTCACTGGCGACCTGGCCCTCAACCCAGGCAAGTGCCCTGACTGGGAATTGAACTGGCAACCCTTTGGTTTGTAGGCCAGCACTCAATCACTGAGCTATACCAGCCAGGGCTTATATATCTTCTATAGTAAAAACATCTTAAAATTTTGTTTTTTTGTGTTAGAATTGAAAAATTTATTGTCTGTATTCTGGAATCAAGTATTTCATCAGATATGTTTTGAACCAATCTTTTCTCCCATTGTGTGGCTTACATTTTCATTTTAACAGTGTCTTTTGAAGAACAAAAGTTTTAAATTATAACAAAGTCTGATTTATCAAGTATTTTTCTTTCATGGGTTTGTACTTTTTCTATCCTAATTAAAGAATTGTTGTCTAACTGAATGTCACTGAGACATGAATATGTTCAAAAGGAATGTTAGTCTGTAGTTTACTTGTAATGTTTTTTTCTGATATTTGTTTTTTTGAATAAGTACTTCTGTGGAGACTTTGTATCTCCATTTTAGGTACAAAGAAGACTATGGTCCCAAGAAGCCACTAAAAAAATGAACTGCAAGATATTTTAACCAATTAAACTTCACCAAGTTTAAACTTCACACAAGCTTTCCCAAAGGCTATTATATCATTAACAATCTTTCTACTCTTCATGTTTAAAAGATTAAAAAGTTATGCAAATACTTTCTTTAAAATATAAGAAGATAAAACTACCTCATGAGTTTCAAATAGGGAATTTCCTCTACACAAAATTTTGTGATTTTATGTGTTAGGGTATCAAAGAGAATTAAAAATACCACTCATGTGTTAGATTAACTAAAAAAAATTAGATATTTAGCACTGCACTCATTTTCTAGAATAAAGTATAATTCTTAATTAAGTCCATTAAAATGAGCTTCATGGGGTCCTTTGCTTGAGATTTTTGCAGTTATGAAGTTTGCAGCATGTCTAACATTTAAAATTCATTTTTTGAGACCTTATTACTAAACAGACTTGAAATTTGAAAGACTAATTCTTCAGATGCTGTTTGTTTCCCCAACAAAACTATTTCTGCAATTTTGCTAGCTGCCCACGTAAATACTAGTGTTTGGCACAGAGTAATATAGGAATGGGAAAAAAATTTAGCACACATTTCACTCTTATTTTTCTATAAAAATATAACTCTTTATTAAATAACATGCACAAATATCGACTAGTCATTTATTAAACAGATATGATTTAGAACAAGATTTAAAGAAATACAAATCCTTAGGTACAATTTAGTATCTTGTTCATGATATTTGAATAGTTAAAAAAAAATCATTGATTAAACTAATCACCCTTCATTTCTTTTTCAGAATCTTAAACTTTTTAGGCATATACTCCATTCCAATTTCTTTCTAGCATTTCAGAGCTTCAGAATATCTTCAGTATCAAAAGCCCTTCATCCCTTACTTAAGGACAAATTCCCACTGAAGAGGTATTCACTTTTCTTTCAAGCTATCCTGATCATCTCTGAGTCATTTTACGAAGGAAATCTGTAGAAGCAGAATCATGGCAGAGAGGCTCCAGCAACTTGAGGTACCACAGAAGAGGGTGAGAACTGTGGTTAATACTAAAAAAAGCTGGGATGACTAAAATATGCCAGATTCCTGCTTGCTTGCTTTTTCTCCTTTGCAGCTTGTTGTATTTGACTAAACTGATTTCCCCTACCCTCCAGATTGGACCGTCAGCAAAAAATGCTGTATACACATACCCTTTTCATATTTTCTGTGATTTCAATGCTCAAATATCTGTTTTTTTTTTATTTTTAGGTAAAAGTATAAACAAAATTTGCATTGTTTTTCATATTAAAAAGTATTGCTTTTATAAATTAGCTTTTAATGTTTCCAGCCTTAATAAACTTAACTTCAACAAAACCAGTGCTCCAAAATCTACCCTGCCTTTCTTGGCCCCAATTATCCAATAAAAAAGGCCAAAATTTCCCATCTAAATTTCTAAACACTACTACATACAACCTTTATATTAAAATCCTTGCACTGTGTAATTTTTACACGTGCTTCTTTATTGCGCATGCCAAGTACAACATGAATTTAAATATAAATTGATGTGAAAATTAAAAAATCCCTAAGCTTAATATGTACCTTTGCACTCAAAAATTTTAATTTTTACATTTTCTCCCACCAGCTGGAATTTCCAACTTGAAAGCTGAATTTAAAACACTTTATGCTTCATATATTCTTTTTATTTTTCTCTATCAGAATAAAGAATATCCAATATTATTTTATAACTCAAGAAAGTATTGTGGAAAGTTCTATAAACTTTATCTCGTATACTTATAATTAATTATACATATAACCTAAATTTTCCTTTCAAAATGTTTAATTAGTTTAGTGGCAGGTTTCAGATCAAACTTTTCCTGAATATTTAGTCTGTATCATGTTATAGGAGAAACTGAACTTTTTCTAAGTGTATTGCTAATTATTTTATTAAAAACAGCATACCAAATCTTAATTATAAAATTCTGAAAATTATGTTTTGCATCTTGATTCAAGGAAAAAATACAACATATTAATGAATTTTTCATTAACATTTCATGAACATTTTAGAGATAAATCAGAATATGCCCATTTCTTTTTTTAAAAGTGCAAAGGTTATTATTAAGCTTAAAACATTACACTTTAGCAATGTAAAAAAGTTTTACAATGATTTAACATGACCAATAAAATTTATTCAACATATTTTACATATATTCACAGATTCATACTTGAGTATTAAAATAGACATTTACAATTTCAGAATTTTCATTCAAAGGCATTTAGGGGGGAGGAGAGAACAGGCTCTACTGTGAGATGAAAAAAAAGAGCTGTTTCTTAGTATGACTAATTCTAAATAATATGTCCAACATAGTAAGTCACAGGTACTATACCAAGAGACTAGTATGAAACACCTTACACTACTTTAGGTTATCACTTATGGAGAGAGTTAAATTATAGGAAGCATGCAATACAACTAAGTCACAACCTTTACAGTTATGGTGATGAAAACAAGCTAACTCAAACACATGCATGCCTTATTTAAAAGGTTTGTTACCTGAATACACTACTGCTACACTCCATACAAACTACAACTTTGGTCCAATAAAACATTAGACAAAACAGTTTTACAATTATTTCTTTGTACATGTCTTCACTATCAATTCCTTTGTATACATCGTGACTATTAATTACAAGATTTACACCTGCACAATATGTATAAAATAAGTTATTAAAAAGGAAGACAATATTAAACTTTTGAAAAGAAAACTGTACAATTAATTTACAGATATAATAAACTGAAGAAATTTTGTGCCAAGTTTTTCTTCCACATTAGAAACTATTTGGTAGGAATTGAACCTTTAAGTTTACTGATATATTTTAATAAAACTTGAAAAGAGATTTGCATACTAGTGGTTATCTTGTTACTTAGAGTGCTAACAACTTCCAGCGCTGTCAGCAGATTCCCAACGTTTTAAATATCAACCACGGCCTGCCAACATGCCCCAATGCAGTCATTCCCTTTCACCAATAATAAATAGTAATTTTCAATTAGAAACTCCTTGGACCTAAGATCCAAAATAATTCTTTTCTTTTCTTTTCTTTTTTTTTTTATAAAATGACAGTGTTTACTACATAACCAAACTTCAGTTGAACTTTACCAACAACTGTAAAGGCATAATATCAGTATTTTTGTCAGAAGGCAGTATTCCACAGTATAATAACACTCTTGAGCCTTATCAGTTTAAGATGACACGCCAGGAAGTAAGGGCTGCTATATAGGAGTCAATTCAAAGTCATCGTTAACATCAACAAGGGGAACATAAAATTCCTGGATTTCATAAATGCTGATAGATTTATAGGTGGCAGGATCAAGTTCCTGGAGTTTGAGCTGCCATTCTAATCTCTGAACGGCATTTAAAGCTGCAGCTTCATGTTGTTGCCTCATTAAAAGACAGGTCTATTTAAAAGAAAAGTTAATCAGTTATTCTATTAAATTTGCTTTGTTTCAAAATTAATTTTATCCACAGTTTCCTTAGTAATTAAGATCACTATATTAGAGGTATAAAGTTTTTGAGTTACACCTTCATTTGTTTTACCCTATCTGTATCCACATGCCAACAATTTCTGGGTCTGCAACTTCATCCTCATCTTATCTCACAGACTTGACTTTAAAACTGTTGGTTCAAATCATGAAATTTCAAATTAACCAAAGAATAAAGAAAATCTAAGGGAAAACTGATTTTAAAGCACTGGAAATCTAAAACCAATGATTTTCTTTATAAATTATTTGAAAAATATATTCCTTCTTTTATTGATTTCCCATTCTTCCATTTGTTAAACTATAACCAGGCTTGAATATTGGACAATAAACATGAAGATCCCCATTAGAAACTTCTTTTTTCTACACTAGTCCTGAAAAATGACATAATTTTTATTTTCCTTTATATTCCAATTGTGGTGCGGTGGGAAGCTTCATGAATAACCAGTATTTTCTTTCCTAAACGTTCCTCTCTAATATAGTTGCGGTATCTGTTTATGAAGGGGGAAGCATCCATTTAAACTGAACTTCTCAAACATACATACCTTTAATTTATCAAATTTATCATCCACATCTTGTAACCAAGACATGAACTGTCTTGCATTAAAGCGATCCCTCACAGAAGTTTTACTGTCATCAGACTGAAAGAAAACATTAAAAATGGTTGAATATAATAAAATACAATTACCCATTTTAAAATCTATATGCCATTGTATCTTTTTATGTTATATCCCATTTTTAAAGAATTATGGAAATATATTTGGAAAAAGGATAAAATAAAATCTGAATAATAAAAAAAACTATAAAGCATTTATTTCCATACTGAATAGACAGGTTATTAAAATTCTTAGGATGCTGGGTTTAGTTATTAATTAAATAGAATCCTACTACTCTGTGAGTCAAAGACGTTTCTCAAAAAGATATGCCATATCAAGTATTATGCCTATGACATTCTTTTAAAAATATAATTTACTGCATATTTAATTTAATGTTAAAGTTTACCATTAACATTAATGTAGGGAGAAAAAGTGTTAAATATACAGTCCTTGCAGGAAGGCATATTTTTCTTAGGACCAATATTTTGGAGTGCTCATAAAATTTTGTATCAATTTTTTTTTTCAGAGTGATGCCATTTCTGTTTATTTATTTTTTAAGTATTTTATTGATTATGTTATTACAGTTTTCCCAGTTTTTCCCTCCTCTTTATCCTCCCTCCACCTTACACCATGCTGCCCTCCAGCATTACCCCCACCTTAGTTCATGTCCATGGGCTGTACATATAAGTTCTTTGGCGTGTCTGTTTCCTATACCATTCTTGTATCAATTCTTAAGAATACTTATGCACCCTGATGTATACAGCAGTGCTTTTGCAATAGCCAAATGCTGGAAGCAGCCTAAGTGCCTATCAGTAGATGAATGGATTAAAAACTGTGGTTCATCTACACAATGGAATATTACAAATACAAGCTATTCGGTGAAAAGACAAATACCATGATATCACTTATAAAAGGCATCTAATGAGTAAAATAAACTAATGAGCAAAACAGAACTAGAGACACAGGAACAGACTGACAGCTGCCAGAGGAAAAGGGGTGGGGGAATGGTGGAAAGAAGGGGAAGGGAATAGTCAAAGAACATGTATGAATGACCCATGGGCATGGACACAGACATAAACAACAGGGTGGGGATAGACTGTGGGAGCGGAGTTTGGGTGGGACGTAGGAGGGCAAAGGGGGAAAAATTGGGATAACTGTAATAGAATAAACAAGAATAAAGAAAAAGAATACTAGTTTGGAATTAAAATAGGCTAGATTCAACTGTCAGCTTTGTATCTTACTGTGTAATCTTGCACTAATTATGTACTCTCAATTTTCAATTCTGTAAAATGGGATAAAAATACCTCTTTTAATCTTGTTTTGAGAATTTAAGAGTCTCTTAATGCTTGGGCATACAGGAAGCACTCAATCTAATTAACATTTGCTATACTCATTACTACTAGTCTTACTACCAGTGCTATCAAAGAGGCAGGCAGACATCAGATAGCACCACACTCACATTTTAGCCATTATCATTTCTTCCTTAGTCCTCAAGTAACATGTTTGACTACTTAAACTTTATTGTTGAGTATTTCTTAATATTACAAGTTTATTTTGAAAATAAATAAATATGGTAAGAGCACGATAATAATAATAATCCAAGCCCTGACCCAGGAAAGACAGATTTATTTTTCCCCCTTAATTCTTTATAGGCTATTCTCATACAAAACAAGCCTGTTACTCAGTAGAGAGACCTTCTACTGTAAAGCCAGCTGTAAAAGGATGGATAACAGTTCCATAGTTTTCCTCAGGACAATAAGAATTTATTCTGCCTGTTAATTATTAGGGTGATTTATTTTAATTAATTTAATTATTAGGACTGATCCTGTTTTCCAGTGATTTATTCTGAGGGTTATTGGGAAAATTCACTTATTTTTGAAAGTTTCTTTATAACCCATTTGGGCTTATAGATTTCTCAATTCTGCTGCATTTTTTTCATTACCAGTATGTTTTCAGCAGAAATGTCTTAATGTTCTGGTCCATCTCTACATACGGCTCTCCCATAGATTTGTTTTTTATTTTTACATGTCTTTTGTCATTTCAACAAGTTTTTGGAGGAAGAAAAAAATAAACAGCTGTGTTTACTCAACTGTTCTGAACTAGGAACCTCTTTTAAGAGAATTTCCTTATAGTTTGATTTATATTGTTCTAAAATTGATTCATTACTCTGTAATTGCATGAAACTTTAAAAGACCTCAATATATCCCAAGGTCTAGTCCAGCCTTTAGGAAGGAAGTTAAACTGCTCATTTCATTTATGAAAAACCATTCTTCCGCAGACTGGTACAACCACTATGGAAAACAGTATGGAATTTTCTCAGAAAACTGAAAATGGAACTGCCTTTTGACCCAGCAATTGCACTGCTAGGATTATATCCCAAGAACCCTGAAACACCATTCCAAAAGAACCTATGCACCCCGATGTTCATAGCAGCACAATTTACAATAGCCAAGTGTTGGAAGCAACCTAGGTGCCCATCAGTAAATGAATGGATCAAAAAACTATGGTACATATACACAATGGAAT
>PVKM010049503.1:0-10932 GCA_004027735.1 Carollia perspicillata
TTTAACTGATAAAAAGTTTTTCAAAATATAACTTCTTTACTTACTTCTGAAGAACTACAGAAGAGATATATTAACCATAAAGATCATATCTTTAAAATTTTCTTCTCTCTGCACCTGATTTTCTTATATCCAAACCTATTTTGACACTTAAAAGCCTCCTTTCCCACAGATCTAGCCCGCAGGGCTGTCATCCTTCTCTATTTTTCTCTCTTTCTCTAAATTTTGTAACAAATTCAGTATCAATGGCCCTCCTAAGTTAGGGTTTTCAGGGCAGTTTGGAATACTCATGCTATACCTCAGTACTAAGCTTACTTTGGGGGGTTTATCAGGCTCTCCCTGAGAACAATGGTCTCATCCCAGGGGTCATTTCTTCTAGCGTTCTTTGCTTCTACTTTCTAACCATGCTTATCAAATAACAATCAAATCATCTCTCCTTTGTGTGATTCCCAAAAAAGACTGGGCTCAAATGAATGGCAGAAATGATCATAAGTTATCCAAATATGGTTCAATTTTACAGCGAGAATTTTCTTTGGCCTTCTGCTATGCAGATGCATTCCTTTCTCCCCACACTCTCAGCTCTCAAATTCCTAAGCACAGAAGTTTTCTTTTTTCTTTTTAATCTAGAAAAGAATCCAGAGAACTTTGCAAGTTTTTCTCAAGTGGTTCAAATACTCCCCATAGTGCAAATAAAATACAGTCCTCGGTATTTGGAGTACGAGATGGCAGCTGCAGACGGAGGCAGCACTGCTTCTAGCGTCTGAGCACCCCAGTCGGCATGCCTACTTCGAATTTATCAAGCAAGGAAAGAATGACTTAGCTTGATTTCCCTCAGGCAAAAACCCTGTTTACTCATATAGTATCTCAGGAATGGGAGAGGATCCAAGGGTGAGAGCCAACACATGAGGAGAGGAGTTGAAGGAGAGAGACTAACTATGAGGCCAACAGTCACTGTTTGCATGCAAATGACAATAATGATAGAATGTGGAGACAGGCCATGACTGCTCTTGCATTCATAGCAAATGTCTAGATTTCTACTGAAAATGACCTTAGGTATATATGGGACTTCCTATTCCAAGCTGAATGGTCAGTCTTGGGAGGGACATCAAGTTCCCAACAACGACATCAGCTTGTCTCATAGCTCATGCTCACCAGTTGAAACATGTAACATGAGAGTGGGAAACAGGAGAGATTCTCTGTGCCTGAAGGACTCCCAGAAACGTTGACCACTCTTTGAGCTCAAGTTTTGGCTTCCATAGTTAACTAATTTACATTTTTTTCTTATTATTCTGCAATCTGGAATGCTCTCCACCCTCCTCTTTGCTGTGTCAAACTCTAGCTTACCTTTTTGGTTTCCATTGGGTAAGCTAGTCATCATCCATGCCCGACAGCCTTCCCAGACCATTCCTCCTCCTCTTTAACTTAGATGAACTCCTGCTACAACTTCTGTAGCACCAATTACTGACCCCAGAGGACGGTTTATTGCATTTCTTTCTGTCCTGGCTTTGTAACTCTGTCTTTCGGACCGATGGTAAACTCTGTGGAGACAACAACCCTCTCTACTTTCCGCTCTGTTCCGAACGAGTGCTTAGCACACAGGAGGTGATGTATAGAGCCTTCTTTTTGCTCCCAGCCTACTCAGAAAGAACAACAAATTTGAAATATTTCTATACATAGTATCTCTTTTTAGGGTATAAATTTATATTTGCATATTATTATATAGTTTTAATTAGTCTTTACATACTAACTTTATATAACATATTATTTTGTCTTCCAGTTTTATTTTGTCTCCTCTTAGTCCCTCTTTGTTTTCCCTTCCTCTACCCCTAGTGACTATTCCAAGACAGCTCTTTCTAAAATTCCAAAGCCCTGTGTGCTTCAAAATTTTAAGAATTCTTTTTCTTTCTTTTTTTATTGTTGTTCAAGTACAATTGTCTCCATTTTCCTGCCACCATTTCCCCCCACCTCCCACCCTCAATCCTACCTGCCTATGGCTTTGTCCGTGGGTCCTTTATACATGTTCCCTGATTACCCTTCCCTATTTTCCCCATTATGCCCTCCTTCCTCTCCTCTGGTTACTGTCAGTTTGTTCTTTATTTGAGTGTCTGTGGTTATATTTTGCTTGCTTGTTTGTTTTGTTGATTAGGTCCCACTTATAGGTGAGATCATATGGTATTTGTCTTTCACTACCTGGCTTATTTTACTTAGCATAATGCTTCCCAGTTCTATCCATGCTGTTGCAAGTGTAGGAGCTCCTTCTTTCTTCTGCTGCATAGTATTCCATTGTATAAATGTACCATAGGTTTTTGACCCATTCATTTATTGATGGGCACTCAGGTTGCTTCCAGCACTTGGCAATTGTAAATTGTGCTGCTATGAACACTGGGGTGCATACACTCTTTTGAACTGAGGTTTCAGGTTTCTTAGGGTATAATCCCAACAGTGGAATTGCTTGGTCAAAAGGCATTTCCGTTTTTAGAATTTTCAGGAAATTCCATACTGTTTTCCACTGTGGCTATACCATTCGACAAAGGGGGCAAAAGCACAAAATTTTGAGAATTCTTGTTTTACACATTTATTCTAGAAACTGTACTTGCAGGAGTTCTGAGGTCGGTGGCTTCGGCCTCAAGGTAATAAGAAAACATTTTCTGTTTAGAAGGAGGTTCTTAGAGCCTTCCAATGCATATGTGCAAATCTTTAATTGGGGCATAGAAGAGTCAGCTCTTGATTACCTTTGCTTAGAATAATTCTCTCTGAAATGGGTGCCTCAACAGGAGTTACATCTAAAATACCCACTTTCCTTTGGAATTTATATCCGTTTTCCTTAGTGACAAGTTCTTTAAATGAATTGAGTAGAACAAATGTTGCTAAAAAGGAACTGAAGCATGAGCAAAGTTAGGAGAAAGACAAAATGTCACCTTTAAGTGTAATCAGAGGCCCAGGTGCAGATTATCCAAACCGATTAGGGAAAACTCCCAGAGAAACATGGGTAACTATAAATGTACCTGTGCCCCAGAGACAAAAAGGTGTCCTTTTGATTTTGGGATAAATAAGTTTGCTCTTGATCTTTGCAAAATTGTAGGATTAAACATTTAATAGCCAATTTGTGGGCATTTGAGTCAGAGTATCTTCCTTCCATCCCAAAGGAACTACATTAGATGAAAACCTAAAAGCAATTCAATTTTGATTTCAGTAAGTCTCTAGAAAAGGTTTGTGGTAAAATCATTAAGAACCAGGTGGTAAATAGGACTATACCAATATAGTCCTGGTGGACTATTTCCAGGTAGAAAACAGTGGGGATGGATTCCAAGTCAATTAAAGAAATATATTAAAGGGATTGTCTAGTGGTTCAATGTCCTTTGCAAGGACCAATGTTTCTGGCACATCAGTGTTCACCCTACCTGCTTTCATGTCAATGATAATTTAGGTGACATTTTTCAAAACTGCCCAAAGCACCAAACTGAGATGAAAAATATTTTAATAAAATCAAGATCAGGATTGAGAAATGTTTTAACCAACAGTAAATATAATAACCAACATTCTGCAAATTTACTATTAAGGACACATGTTTAAACAGTAATTTTTATTAATCAAGTGTTCCATATGTCGATTTAGAAAAAGCAGAAAACACAAACAAGGAAATAGGAGAAAAAAAATTGTCAGTGAGGTAATCATTAGAAATGTCCATAGAAACAGCAGTTTTCCTTTGAGCTCATTGTAGGATTGCACTTTCTTACTCCCTGTGAACTGAGACATGGCCTTGCGATTTTTCTTTTAACAACAAAATAGAAGAAGTGTCATGCAGCGTGTGTAAGCTCCAATTTTATTCCTGCCTCAGTGGCGATGGGGGCTTCCAGAGCATCCGTCTGTCTGTGTGTCTGAGTGAGTGTGAGGAGCGGGCCCCTCTCTCACAGCCTGCGTTGGTTGTAGCATAAGCAAGAACTAATCTTTTACTGTATTAAGTCACTGAGATTTGTGGATTATTTGTTGTTGCAGCAAAACCTCACCTGTTTTGATGATTAAACTAGTATTTCTGAATACAGAGGTAATAAGAAATGTGTTTGTATAGTGTTAATTCCCAGATTTTTAGTACATATCTGTCATAAGCACTTCAATTATAAAAATATCACCACTCTATTTTGTAACATATAGTTAACTTCATTACATTGTGAAATAAATATATTTTTACACATCAATTTTATAAATGCTTAATAATAGTTTGTCATTAGTTCACTGCATTTATTACTCAACCAGTCCCCTGTCATTGAAACTTTATTGTTCCTATTATATTATAATTAATTCTGTGACAATTTTTGCATACATGTTTACTATTTTACTTAATATAAATTTAGAAAAGTGGCTTTGTAGAAAGAAAGTCTATTGCTTTCCTGGGCTTTTCTCATATATTTCCAGATTATCCTAAAATAAGTAACAGAAATATATAATCCCATTAGATGTGTGTGAGAAACCCTGTTTTACCAGATACTTTTCTACACAATATATTAGCTATATATTTTTTTACCAATCTAATTTTGCCAACATTTTTGGTAGCTACTTTGTTTGAACATTTCATCACACGTCTGTGGGCTGTTTTACTTCTTTCTTTGTTACTCAATCATTCAGGATGTTTCCCTTTTGTTTATTTTAGTTAATTCACAACAGATCTTGAGATATTAAGTCTATTAACCTGTATCATATGCTTTGCAAACATCTCAGTTGTCTATTCTTTAATATTATTTATTATTTTCTTCCATACTGAAGTTTTACATTTCAACTAACTACACATATCAGTCTCTCCTGTGTGACTTACGCTTTCGGACGTCATGCTTAGAGCAGCTTCTCAATCTCCAAATAAAATGTAATGTTTTTCTCTAGTACTCATTTTTGTTACATACTCATTTTAATTCACCTGGGATTTATTTATGAGTATTTAATATAATAAGAATGTTTTCATTCTTATGAAAAAAAAAAGACCTCAAAAAAAAAAAAGACCTAGTTCATTTAACTGACCTAAGATACAAGAAGCAGCAGCAATGAGGCAGACAAACATGTTGATGGGATTTTCAGTGTTCTTAACACCAATCTGGGACACACACAAAAGGAAGTAAATTCTCTTGCTGTCTCTGTCCATTAGACTGCATGAAAAAGATGTGGCTTTGTGTTTACATCTAAACTGAAGGAGAGTCAGGGAAGGGCAGCCAGGATGGTGGTGGTGCTGGAACACCGATCTTTTGCACAACGATTCAAGGACTGTCTCGCTTGGAGAAGAGATGAATGTCGACGATGAAAATTTTATTTAGATTTAGGAACGACTGCCATGAAAAAGTACCAGATTCATTCTATATAGTTCTAGATGTCAGCATTTGGTGCATTAAAATATATAGTAGTGCTTGTTTTAAATAATGGGAAGAATTTTGTGTCAACTAGGGCTATTTAAAAACAAGATGTTGACACTCCCACTGCTGGAGAAGTTCAGACAATGACTAAATGCCATTCTGTCAGGAAGTTGGAGAGGAGATCCTTGTCTGCATTGGAATGTTGGACCAACAATCTTGAAGGCCTTTTCCAAAGTCTAGATTTTTACGATTCTGGGCTATGTTCAACCTGCCTGAAGTAAATGGCTTAATAAATAACCTTCGTTACTTTCCAGCATTTAGATCTGAGTTCTGAAAATGCTTTCAGGTAAGAGGATAAGGCAGGGCATGAGGCCGCAGCACTAACTTAGGGCACCCGTATAGTAGCCCAGGCCCTACCACCCAGTAACAAGGGCTAACACTATAGGCAAATCACTTATCTTGCCTGGGCTATCATTTGTTATTCTAAAATGAGAGAAGTAAACTAAAATATCATTATTATAAATGATCTACAGGTCCCATAAAAGTCTAAAACATTATTGTTCTATGTCTAATAAATCAGTAGAATGAACTACATAATAAGCAGGATTCCAAATACCAAGCCATATGTCTCTTCAATAAACCCTGGTAATTCCAATACTTTATCTTATTAATGCCTCTAGAAGCAAATCCAGAGCTTAAATCCAAGCTTTATACATTTGATATTCACCAAAAAAAAAATTTAAGAACCTCTTTTGTACCAGACACCATGCTAAGCACCAGAGAGTCTACGATGATTAAAATGAAGTCTGTGCTCTCAAAGATCTTCCAGTTCAGTGGTGATGACAACCTAGCAGCCTAACAATTACAGTATAGCATGATAATTGTAATGAGTATTTGTAACTGCTATAAGTTCACAGGCATTCATCTCTATCCAAGTCTCTAAATAGCAGGTCAGGTGATATCTAAAGACTCTGCGTCTCTACATCTTACACATGCTTCTGAATTGAGGAAACCAGCCCATCATCCCCACTACACCAGGGGTAACCAGTAGTACTATAAAGACAAATGTTGAGCAGTGCCCCCAAGGCTCAAGTCAGAGGCTTGATCACAACTGTTTGTTTAAAATTAAAGACACCCCTAGAGTCCCAATCAAGCAAACCACAAATAACCTCCACAAATTCCTCCTGACAATTTCCTTCTATGGACATTTTCTATGGTGATGACTCATCTAAGATTTCCTAGTATATGGTATAAATAAAATCAGCAGAGACAGCCTTCTTATGCTTTAGTGACCTACTCAAAAAAGGCATGTTTTGTTTCAGGTAAGGGTCCAATGACACATCTGTACTATTGACAAGAGACTATGATTTAGGTGTGTTTGTAATGGGGCACTGATTCAAGTGATGACTGGGAAATGACCCATCTAGCATCCAGAGTTGGCTTTGATAGTGTTAGCTACATGATCTTCCTTGCAGAGCCTGTAAACTATTTGGAGAAGGCTTCTCACATTATATTTTATATAGCAGTAAGCCCTTATACTCTCATGAAATTCCAGCTTTTGTTTCATTAGGAATAACCTGGCAGTACCTGATCAAGAGGGAAAGAAAATACATTAGCTGCTAGAATGGAACATTTCCACAGGACCTTGACACATATGATTGTTTCTCCCACTACTAGACTTCAAATTAAAACCTATACCCAGGTATGCAGCAGCCCAAGGGAGAAAAACATGTCCAAGAATAATGGTCTCAGAATCACCAGGAGGGCCTGTTGAAACATGGAGTGCTGACCCACATCTCAGAGTTTCTGCTTCATGGAGGTCTGGGGTGGTACCTACAAAATGGTCTCTGATGCTATTGCTGCTGGTATTGGGACCAAACTCTGAAAACCACTACCCTAGAAGACAGTAAGCTGATACTTAATAAATGCTTATACCTCTCTGAGAACTTCCCAAGCCAAGCCAGACTTTTATATCTACTAATGGTCTTCCAGGGAGTTCTATCAGAAATGGAATAAAGATGATAAAAATAAAGTTAAAAATAAAATAAAATACATGGGATAAAGAAAAAATGTAAGTAAATATCATTAAGAGTTCACTGAGACCAGGAGAAATAATAGAAATAGAACAATGACCTTTGATGGATAGCACCCACAGTAGGCAGAACCAGGGACCTATTACTGTGAATCAGGGTTGGAAAGACAAGGACACCATTCCTCAGAGCATCATACTTCCAACTATAGTGTTTCTCTCATTCCTCAGGAACATCCCAGTTCTTCTGTTTTCTTGGTATTTATGATGTCTAGTAGAGCTGAGCTACTTGGTCTTTAGGTGCTCCATATAGAAACAGAAAATCCAGGTTATAATGCTTATCCTCAGGACTTCAAGTTACTCAAAGTGAATGTGTTCTCTATGTAAGCATTTCAATAATTCACCATTTGGCGGGCATTTATTGTATTCTCTATAGTGAACTGATGCTATCAGAATTTCTTTAGAGAGCAATTAATTTAAAAACAATTTGGTCCTAGGTAAAAGATTCTTCTTTTTCTTTGGATATTTTCCTGCACTTGGGTGTCAAAGGCTGAAAGCGAGGGTTCTCGCCATTGGGTCATCCACAGACTTTTCTCATGATGTTTCCTGAGGTATGCCTGTGGCCGAGCACCTGCTACAGATTAGACCACTTTCAAGCTGGAACCGTGGTGCTCAATTTGCTTCTGTCCATATCCAAAACCATGGCTGGTGGCCCATGCTGACTCTGGGTTTTCTCTCTCTTGTCCTTTGGGGCTCTGCATCTGACTGTGCCATTTGCTTTCTGGTCCACCTCATGTCAAAGAATACATTGGCCCCCATGGGAGAAAGGGGAGACATTCCATAGCCATAGCCAAGAATAAAGGACCACCCCAGGGTAGAGCTGCTGGCAGCCCACCCAGGTTTTTCTGGGACAGATCCAACCCTATTGCATATTTCTCTAAAATAAAACATCAGGTTGAACACACACCAAGTTCTATTTTCTACAGCTTTTAAACAAACATAGACTTTGTAGGACCCCCAAAATAAATGTTCAAGAATTAAGCAGTATATTTTTTAGTAAATATATTAGAAATACATGGTAGGAATCTGTTAATCTGGCAAAGACTGGAATGGATACATGAATGGGAAATGAGCCAAGACTCCTGGTCACAAATAGCTTCTCACTTTATTCAGTACGATCAATCACCTTATTCATTCTGACCTGAGAAGGTCACAAGGTTCTAGGGAGAGAATTGATGGGCTATTTCAGCCATAAATGTGGTTAAAGAACAAG
Source organism: Carollia perspicillata (assembly GCA_004027735.1). Taxonomy (NCBI): domain Eukaryota; kingdom Metazoa; phylum Chordata; class Mammalia; order Chiroptera; family Phyllostomidae; genus Carollia; species Carollia perspicillata. Next base: position 8,636 of record PVKM010049503.1, read on the forward strand.
ACACAGGAACTCAGGCAAAGGAACAAGCAGACGAGAAGAATCATTATGCTTTTTTCTTTTTGAAAAATTACCACCTTGTCATTTTAAGGTAATAATTTGGGTAGATGTTATTTTATGTCTCATAAATGCCAAGGGTAGATCTGCATGGTCACCCTCCTCTGACAGAAAACTAAGGCTAGTATAGTGATGGACTCGGTACAGGTCAAAAGTAGAATCTAGAACACATGGGTATCAGTCCTGATATTTAATGTCAAGATCTTCAGCCTCTAAAGGTAGAAAATTCCAGGAAAAGAATGGATATGTCAATATTCTTTTAAATGATGTTAATTGGATACTCCCTAAATGAAAAGTCCCCTCTAAATATTTCTTTGACTTGTCTTTTATCTACTTCTCCAATCTATATACCTATTATTCTTTCTCTCTGAAAAAAGACGGAGATGAGGTGGGAGAATTGGAATGGATAAAACCTACCAGATAGACATGCTTTAAAGATTAAGAGGGTGGCTTATGGGAAAGCACCCAGCAGACACAGAGAAGATGCTCAATAAAGAAATAACTTCTCCTTCCTCCATTACTGGCAGAGGGAAAGTATTGTGAGCCTGTGGGCAGAGAAGTGCCATTATCAGAGCTGCATTAGGTCCCTTACATTGTTGTAGCCAAATTGATGAAAAAGGAACAGCAACATTCACACATCACATCCCTTTGCGACTCTTTCAGACTGAACTTTATTCTTTCCGATTATCACTGCAGGTTTTGGACCCTCCTCACAGACAAAGAGGGTCTGGCTAAGCAACAAATTATGCATGTAGTTCAAGGTTCTATCAGATTCCTGACACCAGATTAGGAGTTCCTTTGAAAAAAGATTGTTGTCTTCAGTAGAACTTCTTATTAGCCCTTTTCTTAGAAGGTGTAATAACATACTTTCTGCGGGAAATAAGTGCTCATTTTGTCAACCAACAATTAAGGAAACACCATTCACATATGGTTACATAATTAGCATATATCTTCCTGTCTGGATGGTAATAGAGGTTATAAGAACAAAATAGTTTTGTGTAAGTACATATAATTATATTTTCCATTAAAAAGGAGAAAGAGTTAAATACATGTGGGAAGCCATGTACTGTATGTAGGTGAGTGAAAGTATTGCTTTGGGCTCAGATGGTCCTGAGTTCAAATTTCCTTACTATGTCCCTGAACTTGGATAAATTATTTAGCTTTTCTGAGATGTAGTTTTTCATCTGTTATACAATTACCAAAAATAGTCATTGTAATAGCTTACCTTTTAGGGTTATTAATAATTACATGAGGTGTGTATTCTGCACTTAGTCCTTACAGTGTCTGACCCTATGGGGGATGGATCAATAAACAATGGTTAATATAATGGTATTGACTACTAACTGTGCCAGGTTTGACCAAGCTACCGTCACTAAGGTTATATGTCCAGAGCATTGTTGACCCTTATCCTCAGCCAACTGAACAATACAAGACAGAACTCCTAAAAAATCTTGGAAACAGCAGCTCCTTTGAGTCTCACCACCACCACGTTGTAGTCCATGATCTGGTTAATCAGAGTCTATCCAGACAAAGCTACCTTGGAACTTTGGAATGAAGTTCCAACAACGGAATAACTGTGTATAGTGTTTCCATGAGTTTGAGGAGCTTAATGGTGTGGAGGTGTGGTGGGTCAGGAGGCTTCAAACTGGCCTGGAGCTTCCTTCCCATCACCTCAGAGGAGTTTCAGCTCAGCCAGCTACCAGGAGGTGGAAGCCTACCCTCTGATGTTTGTGCCTACTCATAAGTAGGCCATGGCCTCAGTTTCGTGATTCTGAAGTCCTCACAGCATAGCCCCAAATATTAGGTCCTGGCAGAGAGAAACTCCAGCTACTGTAGCAACATGCAGACTCATTCTGTTGCCCCGTGACTCCCAGGCTCCTAATGCCTCCTTTCTGACCCATAATGCGGATTTACTCAAACTCCTTGATAAATGTCTCTCCTCTGATGAGAAACCAACCTCCAAAGTCTTAAAGTGTAGTATATGCCATCAGGAAGTTTCCAATCCATGTAATTAGCAGTCTCTTCACACTCTCTTCACAGCACTTAAGGCCTCAGGACTCTCTCAGTACATTGGGGAGTGATTGCAGTTAAGCCAGACGATGACAGAGAGCTAAATTTTGTTTATGGCCACCTAGGCAGTGTTTTGACAAAGGAGATGATCTTTCATGAATACAGTAGAAATTTTGTTTGGTGAAGTGAACATAGTATAAAGAAAGCTGCCATCCAGGGCACATGACACATAA
>PVKM010049504.1:0-10941 GCA_004027735.1 Carollia perspicillata
CTGGGGTTCTGCCGGGCTCGTGGCCCCGAGCATCCGAGGCAGCCGCTGCGTCTCGGCCGCAGGAGAGCGAGCTGCTGCGCTCACAGGCCTTCCGGCTCTTCGGCGCGCTGGCCAAGGTGGTCAGGGTCTCCAGGAAGCGCTTCTTCAGGGAGGAAGTGAGGAAGGCCTGGGTCCCCCTCCTGCTGCACTGCCAGGACCCCTGCCCTGACGCAGCCCAAGTAAGACGCTCCCTCAGCTTTGGGCCCCAGAGGCAGGGCCCCGTCTCCCCAAAAGGGAAAATGTTGTCCGGGTCCGCTGGCTCGGCCACCTCTAGGCAACCCCAGCAATCCCGGGCTGTCTCCCCTCTCCCAATTGTCCCCACTCATGAGCCCAGAGGCCACATGCCGGGCTGGGGAAAGGGACCATTCAAGGTGACCCACAAACCGACTTAGGGAGGAGTCTCAGCTTTGGGGGGGCTGAGTTTCCTTCCTCCCCAGTTACCTCCACTGATTGCCCTTCTTCTGCCAGATTCGCTGTTGGGCGTTAACGTTCGGTCACGTTGGACACTCACCCAAACCTCCCCTCACCCACTCCCCGAGGGGCAGGCTTGTGGGGGGAGGGGCGGGCTGGGCCTGGCTCTGCACCTGGTTTCTCCTCCCTCCCAAGCCCCAGCTCCTCTGATGGGTGGGAGGAGGGAGGCGCAGGGACCCGTCTCCCAGTCTAACTGCTGCCTCTCAAGCCGGCGCTGGCTGGCCGGGGACACCCATGTAGGGGACCTGTCACTCACTCACGGCCCATGACCCTGACCTCTGTCTTCTCCCTCCCTGTCCTCCTGTATGGACTGGGGACAAGGTGGGGGGCCGGTGGCTGGGATGAGGGCTGGTCTGCAAAAAACAAGGGGCAGAGACAGTTGTGGGGATACAGCTGGCTGTGAGTGAGGGGGTCCTCAACAGCTTTTTCTAGACTAGGTCCTTAGTCCCCAGATCTGGGGTCACAAGGCCCCTCAGTCCTGCTCCTGTGAGGGCTGCACATGAGGTGGGGGGTGGTCGAGAGGCACCTCAGGGAGGTGAGGGGAGTCCCACTGTGCCCCTCCCCGCCCCTTGGCACTCATCCTGCCTCCCTGCCTGGGCTGTGCCTTGGGGACACTGGTGGCCTCGGGCACAAAGTGTCCCCTTGGAGACAGCTTCCACCTCCCTCTGTCAAGGGCTCCCACTGTGATTTCACATGTATCAGCAGCTGCCCAGTCAGGCAACCAAGGGGCTTCGATGAAGGAGCCACAAAGAGGACAGGACCTGGGGACTAGTGTGGGACAGGAAGGGCCAGAGACTAGCCCGGCCCAGGCTGCTGCCACTGCCACCCCTGCGGGGGCAGATGCTCAGCCTCTCTCTGCCTGCCCTCCAGTCTCCTCTGGGCATTGTCCCGGGACCTGTCCCCACCGGTGGCCAGAGCCCTGAAGCCCAGCTGGTGCAGCATTCAGGGGCAGGAGGAGCTGGGTGCAGGGTGTCTGGGGGGCGAGAGGGCTCACCCAGGTCCTGCCAACCCCCGCCAGGCCCCAGCCCCATGCCCTGGAAGGGCAGGTCCCTGGCAGGGCTGCTGAGGGGGCAAGTGGGCTGCATCTGCCCCCAAGGGGCTTTTGGGGAATGCTCACACAACTGTGACCTGGTGGGGCAGGACTCTGGTCTCAGGGGCCCCTCCAGGCACCCAGCCACCTGCCGCCCTCTGGCTTCCTGAGGCTTTTCCAGGTGGCCCCCTGGCCTTCTGGGCAGCCTGCCCTCGGCCAGCCCCACCCGTCCCGGGAACCCTGCCTGCAGCCCGACATGGCTCCCGCTGCCCTGCCCTGTGTCCCTACAGGCCTGTCTGGAGACCATGTGTCAGTGTGTGCACTTCTGGGGCTGCAAGGCCCTGGAAGACTCCTTGGTGCGAAGGGACGGCTGCGGGGCAGACGAGACGACGACCGTTTTCCAGATGACCCTGTGCTCTGTCCTGGTGAGGACACTGAGGGTAGCCAGCCTGCTGGAGGGGGCTGCCCAGTGGCCTGGGGCTTAGGGTCTCGGTGGCCATGGAGGCCTATCTCGTATCTCATGACCCTGTGTTCCCCCCTATACGGGACATGTTGAGGCCAGCACGTCTCACAGAAATGAACGCCAGCCACATACCCGTTTTTAAGTTTTCTAACACCTGTGTTAAGAAAAGTGAAAAAAGATGAAACCTAATTTAATCACAGGTTTTATTTAACCCAGAAGACTCAAATCATTCTCATTTCAACAAGTAATCAATATAAAAGCTGGTAATTCAGGCCGGTCCCATTGCTGGTGTTTAAGGGCCACATGTGGCCATTGGCTTCTGTATCGGACAGCAAGCGACGAACATGGCCCTTCTCTGGGTCAGACAAGAACGTGATGGGGGCTGCAGGTCGCCCGGTTTCTAATCTGCTGTGTGACGCTGGAGCGGGCACCTGCCCTCTCTGGGCAGGCCCTCCCCGGCGGACAGGTGGGAGCACACTGCCGCGTGGTGAGCAGCCTGGCTCCGGGGCCTCAACCTCCGCGGCCCAATGTCCCTTGTTTGCCTGCAGATGCAGAAAAAGCCTGCTGTCCTCTACGGTTTCTTGCTGGAAACAATGACCTATATTAAAAGTAACTTGTCCAGGATCAGAATGGCTTCCTGCAACTTGGCAGGTGAGGGGGCCGATGTCTCCTGATGCAGGAGGGCCCTCGATGGCTATCGGCTCAGACCCGGGGCTGGAGGGGCTGGGGACAGGTGTCGTCGGGGCCAGAGCTGGGGTGCAAGTCCCCTCTGGGCCTCCTGTCTCACTGTGCCGCGTCCCTGCCTGACTGTCAATTAGGCGTCCTGAGCGGACACCTCACAGGGTAGAACCAGGCCTCTGGCTGGCCTGCTCTGTGTGGTGAGCCCTCCCCCGGCCATCGTTTAGGGATCATCATGAAGCAGATGTCTGAGCATTACCTGAGGAAGCTGGACTTCGCGGCGTTACGGAATTGTAAGTCGTGGAGACGCAACTGTACCTGTGGAGCTCAGTGGAATGCTGAGGGGACTGCCCGCTCACCCCTGCTTGGGTTTTTTTTGGGGGGGAGTTGAGGTTGTAACCAGGACACAGGAAGATGGATGGCCCTGCAGAGGGCTTTGCAAGGAAGACAACCCTCTTTGGGAGGGGGGTGTCCCTTTGTCCCCTGGCCTGTGTCCCCTTCCCCTTCCCAAACATTTCTAACGTGCTTCCGCCCCGGCTCCTTCAGCTGATCCAGGGGGCATCCAGGTTCTGGGGGATCCCTCTGTCCCTGTTTCACGAGGGAAGCCCCAGGTGATGGGAGAGGTGTGTGAAGACATAGCTCCACAGGCCGCCTGTGGACTTCGAACCCGGGGCCTCCACGTCTGCAGCCCCTTGCCTGTCACTGGCCCCCGGGCCTCGGTGGGCGGCGGTGCGGGCTGGGGGTGAGGCCAGCCGCCAGGGTGCTGACCCTCCCATTCATCCCGCCCGCAGCTCTCCAGGAGCTCCAGCTGGACTCGGACCCTGGAGTCCGGAGGGCTGCGCTGGACACCCTCCACATCTTGGACACCTGTAGTCGGCCCCAGCTTTCCGCTCCCTGCGAGGGTGTCTCCTAGGTGGCCGGCACGGAAGCCACACACCGTGCACCTTGCCCACTGCCGGGAGGACTGCACGGCTTTACAGTCATCTGTAAGGAGAGCACTGTTCTGAGATCATTGGGGTCCCTTCCTTCCCACTGAAATAAACCTCCGTTGCCACGTGGAGTGCAGGTTCCGGGCTGTAAGGGGATGGCACCCCAGGGCCAGGAGGACGCCAGGTGTTGTCTTCGCTCCCCAGAGGGCGTGCTAAGGTCAGACAGCGCCTCCCAGCCCGAAGCTCGGAGTCCGCCTTGGTGTCTTCGCTTGCATCTCTGCCTCATCTGTCCATGCTGACGGCGCCCACTGCCCGCAGCCGTGCCAGGCAGCGGGGAGCAGGTTTCAGGGCAGCCTCTGCACCCAGGGGCCCCACTCCAACAGGGGAAGGAGGCGTCCCCCAGCCGAACGTCACACCCACTAGAGGGCAGCATCCTGTAGTTCACGGGAATCACTAGCACAGCCTACATGCTGGCTCAGCGCCCTCTGCTGGACGATAGAGGGCATCGAAACCCCGAATCTCCAGGCTCTTTGGCAGCGAGGGTGGCCAGAGACCTTAGCACAGGCAGGCTGGGCCTCGGACTGGGGGCAAGGCGAGGCACAGGCAATTTGGGCAGGAATGATAGTCTTCCTGATAAAGAGAAAAGGTCTAGCGTTGCAGCCTTGGCCAAGCCTGAGCCAGCAGCCCCTGCCAGCCTCCTCACCGGTTCACAGGCTCAGGACTGGCCATGCCCCTTCCAGCCCCACAACCGATTCACACACGGAAGCTCTCACCTCAGAGTGAGGGGAGCCAAGATGGGTCTTTATGGAGGGATTAGTGCCCTTACAGGAGCCACCAGAGCCTGCCATGTGAGGACAGTGAGGAGGCCCGTCTGCAAGCCAGGACGAGGCCTCGCCAGAACCGGGCCCCTCGGGCTGCCGGGTCTCGGGCTCTCGGCCTCCAGCACTGGGAGAAACAAACATCCAGTTCGAGCCACCCCGCCTGTGGGGCTTTGTGATGTCGCCTGAGCCAATACACACGGGGCACGTGGCCCCTGCACAGAGACGTGGCTGGGAAGGAACATGATTCTCAGGACAGTGACAGCCTGGAGGAGGGATGAGACGGAAGACACGTCATCGTATCTGGAATCTTTTATTTGAAATAAAAAAATCCGTACACGTGGCAATAAAACAGTCACTCAGCGTGGGCTTGGTCGCGGTGCCCCGAACACCCGAGGGCGTTTACTACTGAAGATGCTCCGGCAGCAGCGCCAGGAAGGGTCCTGAGGTGGCGCGGGCGCCACGCGGCTGCCAGAGTGCTCGGGGACTGTCACAGGGCGTTTAGATGCAGCATGCCTTCCTCTACACACAGAGCATTGCTTTTTAGGGTGAACGGTTTCCGTTTGCTACCTCCTGATCTGGAAAGTGCCAAGTCCCACGAGTCTGAATTTAGAAGACTAAGCTGCGGTATTTTTCTGGGCTTAGGCTCAGGCTCCACAGCAGACAGTTTCTCTAGGGAGATGGGAAATACACTCACGCCTAAACTTAGCACAGAAAACATGAGCCAAGTAGCCCTACAAAGCGTAACATTAATACTTCTAGTCGTGCAACTTGACTCCAGTAATTTCTACACCGAGAACTCAGATTCATCTCAGCAAAACTGACTTCGCTGAGTTTGATTTGGAGGGCAGAAAACTGAAGCCAGTCCCAACATGTTCCTGAGGATCCAACACACACACACACACACACACACACACACACACACACACACGGAATAAGAGGGAAGAGGGAAAATACTCTTTACAATAATTTGACTATAGGTTTTTAGTTTCGGGTTTTCTAGCACGAAATCCCCGATCTTCCATCCCGAAAGACGTGCTCTTCTTTCCTCTAGGAAAAAAGACAACGAAAATGATTTCAGTAAAATTCGACTAGAATTCCCAATGCTAGCCACCAAGAGCTTACATGCTTTATGTTTATTCAGTGTCTAGGTACATAAACACCAGTGTGTCCTCTATAGAAAATGCCACCATGCTTTAGAATACCCTGAGGAATGAAGAAATACCCCAAAACCCAAAACCCTGAAGACAACCACAGCAAAACCGACAGCAAAACCCCAGGTCAGCGGCGGGCCCTCCCGTCCGGTCCAGCCACGCACGCCTGTGTAGGTTCAGCGGCTGCACGTCCTTGTTTACACGGAGGGGCAGAGCCTGCCGAGTCAAAGGGTTCATGGCGGTCAAGGAAGGAAGGGGGACGAGGGGCTGCGGTGGCCTGATGAGCAGAGCACGCAGGTGCCAGCCACAAAAATGCCCCCTGTAGTCACAGCTCACGAGGATTTGGTCCCTTTCCTCAAGAAATGTATAATTTAGAAAAAGAAGAAAAAAAAAGGGAAAACGATTAAATATCTTTGATTGTCGTTGAAGATGAAACTGCAAAGGCCCCCAGTGGTGGAGCTTGTCCAGTTCCAGGGGGGCTGGGAGGGCCCAGGCGGCCACCGGGCCGGGCTGTCCTCCCGGTCCCTCCCCGGCCAGGCCCCGGCACTGCTTGCGGCACGGCCCCCGCTCTGGGCGTCCAGAGGGTGGTGCGGAGGCAGGAGGGCAGTGACCCACCACGCTCCGGGGCTGAGTCAGCAGGCGCCTGAGGTGAGCAGCGTGAGCAGATCAGGAGAGGCGGTGGGAGAGGCCGAGAGGAGGGAAGGGATCAGGAGGGCAGCAGCTTGAGGAAGAGGTTTAGGTTCAGGCCAGTAGGGACAGCAGGGCAGGGGCCCTGACGTGTCAGGGGCTAGGGGAGGCCTCAGAGAGGCCCTGGGCTCAGGCACCATCTTTGGTGAGATGCACCCTTTCAGCTGAGAAGGGTGGTCCTGGGGGATGAGAGGTGACCGAGAAGTGACCGGGGAGAGCCCGCAGGGTGGGCAGGCCTCGCACTCCCGCAGTGTTGGCCGTGGGCACGTGGCTGGGCCGAGGAAGCCTCAGCCTCGCAGGAAGCAGTCACCCCGCCGGCAGCCTGGTCTGAAAGTCTGGGGTGGGCCTGGGGCCGGGGGCAACCCCCCTGGGGCCTTGACACAAGGGAAGACGCTGACAGTGAGGGCGTGGCCGCTCCCCAGGCCTGGCTGTCGTGGGCAGACTCTTCCTGCTCCTCGCAGGGTCTCCCGGAAGGCCCCTAACCTGGGAGGTGTCCTGCGTGGGAAACCATCCACATGACCTGAGCGCTTCGGTCACCCCACGCGGAGGAGACGAGTCACAGTGCAGGTCTGTTCAGTCTGCCTCTGGTTCGCTCACACGCGGTTTCATATGTAGCAATGGGTTTTAAAAATAAAACAGACGGGAGTTTCTAGAACTGAGCCGAGGAGTCTGAGCCGCCAACCCAGGGGGTGTGCCTGAGTCCAGACAGCTCCCTGCGGAGCGGGTGCCGCAGAGCATGGGCGGGGGCGAGCCAGGGCAGCGGGTTCAGGGGCAGGAGGGAAGATACTGGAGCTGCACTGGGAGGGCTGGGAGCTGTCACCAGGCAGGACCCGGAGGGGCCCGGGCGCTGGCCGGATGGGGCGCTGGCCATAGAGCACTTGCAGATCAGGCCACAGGGACCGGCGTGAGGGGGGCTGGTGCTGTCCGGTGTGCTTGCAGCCGGCACCGGCTGGCCACAGGCTGAGAAGCCGGGGCCACGGAAAGAAGTGGAAACGGGAGGGAAAGGAAGCCCAGACCCCAGTTCTGAGCTGGACGGACAGAAGGAGCAGGGCTGGGCCCTGGGCTCATCCGGGGGGGGGCGGTTGTTCCTGCACCCACAGCACCCAGTCCCCTCGGGAGCCGGAGAAGCCAGGCTTTTGAAACATGTTCTGGGAGGGGAGGCCACGCGGATGTGGACGCTGAGAAGCACTAGTGGGCTGGGGCAGGGGCGGGCCCATGGGGCCCCGAGGGGCAATGATGGTGACGACTCAGGTGGAGGGAGGGCACATCTCAGAGGAAACGCCCGGTCCCCTGAGAGGGGCTGCAGGACCGACAGGCAGACGTGGGGAAACAAAAGACGAGATATTCAGGGAGAGGTGGGGTCCACCTGAGTGACCGCTGAGGGGCTGCCCATGTGGCAGGTAAGGAGGGAAGGGGAAGTTTTACCCAGGCCTGCCCTGCCCACACCCCCAGCACACAAAATCCCAAACGGCCAGATAAGACTCAAGCCCAGCCCTGGCCACTGGCGGAGCAGCGATGGGGTCCGCTAGGAAACCCGGCCCGGTGTGGTGGCTCTCGGTGGACACTGACCCGCCCCACCCCCGCCTTGCCCGTCTCCGGAGTCAATGAAATGGTGCCAGCACACTCAACTTTAGCTGAAGTGGCTGCCCAGACACAACCAGACGGGGGTGGAGGGCGTGGGGGCACGGAGATGGTGGCCAGACAGCAGCCCCGGGGCTGGGGCCCGGCTGGGAAGCCCGGAGGGGGGCAGGCAGTCGTGGCTCGGACCAGCTCCGACGCACAGCAGTGGCCTCCTGAGGGTGTGGTGAAGGGGCTGGACGTGACGGCCTGACGGCGAGGGACGAGGCGGGAGTGATGCGTCCCCTGGGAACCACGTGAAACCTTCCCACTGAGCGCACTCTCAGCCCGACCTCGGTGCGTCTGACCTTGGATGTGGGCTCCATGCAAAGGAACAGAGCTAGGGGGCGATGTTTGAGGACATGAACAGAAGGACACTGCTGTGAAACAGACAGGTCCAGAAAAAACTCACCTGTGTTCCCTGTGGACCTCTTCCCCTGGCCCCAGGACGGCCCCCCTTCCACACACCTGAGGGTCAGACAGTCGCAGTCTTTTCGCCTCGGGGGAAGAGCTGCACCTGGCCGCCAGGGCTAGCCACAGGGGCAGGCGACCCTCAACTGTGCTTGAGCCCAGTGGACTTCTTCCACTGCGCTGGGGTGTCGATGGCAACTTTGGGGGCCCCTGGCAGCCAGAGTCCGGATTTAATTGTCCTAAGAAGTCTTTTTGACTCTGAACTTGCACACTGGCTGTACCTCCAGGACGGAAGGGCGCCTCCGTCCGCTGGGCTGATGTCTGGCAATACTTCTGGTGGAGCTGGTCAAACTTCTCTTTAATTTCGTCGTAGCGGTCTCTCGAAGAGCCTAGGGGCTGCACCCCGGGCACTGAAGAAGTTTTGCTGAGTGATGCTGACTTCCTAAATGTTCCAAGACGATTTCGTTGAAAAAGACCAGCTGTTGGCTCCCAGCGGCCTGACGACTCGGTCTCCGAAAGGGGCAGAGAGGAGTCACCTTTCGGCAGCCACCTTCCTGCTTCGAGCGCTCGTTTGCCCAGGTTTTCAAAAGCCTCATTCAGACTCGTGGCCTTGGCTTTGCTGAAAGGTCTCCTTGGCCAGTGGGTTCCTAATTCCCGGAGGCCACCCGGGCTCACCGAAGCCCCTCTGTGCACGTGGACCCCAGAGGAGGAGCTGGGTGGGCAGGTCAGGCAGGGCTGCTTCCTGGGGCTTAGACAGTATTCCTGATAGAGTTTATCGAACCTGCTTTTGAGATCCCTATGAAGACCCCCTCTCTTGCCCTGCAGTATTCTTGGCCCGGGAACGATTTTTACAGGAGAAATTAACCACTGTAATGTCATTAATCGATTTTCCTGATCAAGACCATCCACTGCACTGCAGTCTCCGTGAGCCCGTGAAGACAGCTTCTGGGGTGATGTTCCCTTAAGCTCCTTCCAGATTTGGAGTTTGTTTACTTCAAAAGAAGCTTTTTCCAATTTCAATCCCGCCTCCTGGCCAGAAAGGCCTTGGAAGTTCTGGCACTCTCTCAGGACGCCTGCCCCCCTATCAGGCTCAGGCTGGGGCCCGGGCCTCTCCCGGGGCCCCCTGCAGGCGGGCCTGCTGCCCCGGCAGTACGTCCGGTTCGCCCTGCTTTTGCCCCCGGGCTTCCGCCGGGAGCCCCGGCCCCGCACGATGAAGGTCTTGGTGGAGATGACGCACGAGGGCCTCTTGCTCAGCAGCCGGCTCATGGAGTGCAGCATGCCTGCGTACAGGTCGCTGATGGTCACGTCGCAGAGGTCACCGTCGGCTGCAAAGGACTGGCTGCTGGCGAAGCTGTGACCACTGGCCTCTCGCCAGGAGACGCTGTCATCTCTGGGCACTGCGGCCATGTCTGTGGAGAGAAGGCGTGAAGACACGGTTGGTCCAAGAGGACGCTCTTCAGAGACACGGCCGCGGCGGGCTGGGGAGGAGCACAGGGGAGAGCGCGTCAGCACTCAGCCAGGCCGCACGCAGAGACCGCGGGGCTGAAGGGCAGGGCACGACCGCGGTGGCTGTCTCAGAGCATTACAGGAGACAAAGAAACATTTCACAAATGTTTGGGAAACCCCTTCTCAGAGATTTCTTCCTAGCTATAAAAATTACATTTCTACTCTGCACAAAACTTCCCCCAAAAGAGTCTTCCTTCCCCATGGGACAGTTAGAACTTGGTTGCCTTTTCAGAGACTAACCAGGGCCCAGAAAACAGCGATGTCGTTTGCCTACAGGGAGGACAGGAAGAACGAGACCTGGACACAGCCCTGCAGACGGCTTTGACTTTGGCACGATGTCCGGTGTTTTATACATATGTAAGAAAAGTTAGAGCATCGAAGATGGGGATCACTCTCAAATACAGACGGAAAAAAAAAATGACCCTAAGTGTATACCAAACTGACAATGAAGGAGAAAACAAAACCCAGAAGCCTTTGCACAGGGCGCCCTGAATGCGCTCCCTCAGCGGGGCCGGCCAAGGGTGAAAACCGCCTGCTGCTTGGAACTCAGGAAACTTCTCCCGCAGATCGCCCTGAGGAGACTGACGGGGCCCCAATTCTGAAGCTATTTTGTGCCTCACTGATGACCAGATGCGCATGTCATTCAGGGGGAGGGGACTGTGAAGTCGGGGCTGGGGAAGAAAGAGCTCAGAAAACCGTGGGGACAGCCCCGAGGATGACACGGGGCCAGCCAGCGTGAAAGGGGCTGCTTCCGGCTACACCCAGGACAAGGTGAGCGTCAGACCGAGTCCTGGCCGTGGGTTCTAACGTGGAATTAAAAATGGTAAAAAGCCCGCGAGCCCTTACTGACTTCGGAAGAGTTTAAAAAATGGCAGGACAGGCAGCTCTTCTGCATGGAGGGGCCAGCAGGGGCCTGCAGAGGGAGGGCGGAACCGGAGAGGCCCGGAGGATGTCAAGGGCGCGCCCACGAACGCCTCTGAGGAAAAGGCTGTGTCGCAGCCAGACCTCTGGGGCCCTCCTGGAGCCACGCAGCCAGACTCGAGTCACCAACAATGGGACAGACCGACGAGATGTCCCCCGCAGACACATGTCACCCACGTGGTCTGCCTGCCAAACATGTTTAACATGGACCCCACCA
>PVKM010049505.1:0-10945 GCA_004027735.1 Carollia perspicillata
CCCCTTTTCCATACGGATGCTGGGTGCTCTGTCATCATCCATTCTTAGGTTACACGTGGGTCTGGGCAGTACCTTCTTGAGGTCCCTTTCTCCCTTTGCCCCCAAGTCCAGAATTGCATATTGAATTCTGTGCAGCACTGAGCAGTTTCTAACTTCTCCACACTTTGCTCTGCCACCTTCACCTTAAGGAATGGCTATGCCATTGGTGGATCTGGTGCAAAATGCAGTGCCCCCTGTTCAAAAATTAATAATTATAAGACAGCACAAGCAAAGCACTAACACTAGTGTGGGGCCCTTGGGGGCTATACACTTCGCATGCTCAAGAGTCCGGCTCTGGCCACTTTAGCCTCACCTCCTGACCAGGGGCGTCCTGTTGCTCAGAGAGGGCATGCAGGTAGTATCCCAATCCTCCTCCTTCCCTTTTTTGATGTCATCTACTATTTACCTCTTAATAGGGCCACTGGCTTTCTAAACCTGCTCTTTGAGAAGTAAGGACAGGTGTTGAGGGGAGGAAAAAACCTCTTTTTCCCACTACCATCCTAGGTTCTCTCTCTGGGACTCTCTAAACAAGACTGACAAAAGACATATTAACAAGTGAAAACAAACAGAAGTTTATTACCACGTGCACTGTGCTTACACATGGGAGTACCCAGATATAAGTAACTCTAAGAGGTGGAGATATAAGTAACTCTAAGAGGTGGTTAGGACTTGGGCTTATAAAGTGTCTTAGCAAAGGACCTGTAACTGTTTACAGAAGAAGACAAAGGAAGAAGACTTTGAGTTTCCAGGGGCAGCAAATTGTTGGAAGGCAAATATAAGAGGATGCTTATGGAAGATAAGAGCTAGTTGGTAATATTTATTATATAGGTTCTCTCGGTTCCATCTCCAGGGCGATGAGGGTCTAAAGTTGTTACCAATAGTTAGCTTATGTCCTTCCGGGTGGTGTGGGGGGACACCGCTGTAAATTATGTCCTGCTTTTAGGCAAATAAGAGGGCAGAGAGGTTTCTTGAATCTGCTTTTTCTCAATTGTCTTCTGCTCAAAATAATCCTTATGCTAAAGGGGCATGTTCTGGGATGGCATTCTCTGCTATCCTACAGTGTCCTCTCTGGGCAGATACAGTCCCATGGGCCCATGACATGGAACCTTGTGCATAATGAAAAAAAAAGACTACCCTTCCTTCAAGTAGACACAGCCCTGTGCTGGGACCCCTAGCCTGGCACTCAGTGAAACTAGCCTGGCAGGCCGGACTTCATTCACAGCTCTAGCATGCCTGGCTGGGCATCCTCGTGTGGGGAACAGCCTGCATAAATCCTCTACGGTCGACTTGCTGAGGGGACAACCTGGCTGCTTCCTTGCCCACAGAGTGGCAAAATCACCAGGCTAGAATGTCCTTTCTCCTCCATAGTTCCCATGTGACCATCCAAATCCCTTGATGTGGGGTTTTTGAGTACTTAGGGTTCTCTGGTTTACACTTGATGCTGTAGCTCTTCATCCTTTTTATTGGTTGTTTTTGCTCACTTATTTTTAAAATTCCTTTTCTTGTGATGAAAAACAGTCTTACTGGGATCTGGCAGCCCATCCGCCTAGTGTCACAGAATGGGTTCCTTTAGTGGCGGGCAGACAGGCCCGTTAGACTCTTCCTCCAGCTTTGTGTTCTAGGTGGGTGGAGTTTTACATCTCACTCCTAAAATGATGTATGTATTAAAAAAGAAAAGAAATTAATGAAATGTAAAAAGAAATGAATTATTATAACCTTTATAGCCATCTGTAATTCTTGGCTAGCTTTGCCTAAAAGTAAGCCAGGGAGAGGTGAGGACTGAACTAAGAAAAGAAAAGGGCAAGCAAGGTCAGGCTCTTGAAAGTCTTTTATAACTGAGTTTTGCTATTAAAAATCAAAAGGACATCAGATTCCCTTCCCTTTTCACACCCACCAAAAATAAATAAATGGACACACTCAGAAGCAGCTACGGGGGATGGAATTCTGTTTATATTGGCCTTCTAAACTCCACATACATTCCTACCATGAAATGACATCGGGGTAGCAGAAGGGCCATGCTGAGTGACTCCATGACTGTCCAGCCCGGTGTTCAGGCTGCAGTAGCACTAGGGACTAGATTGAGGAGGGACAGGGACTGTGGGGATGTACATTAAAGGAGCTGAAATTATACAAAACTGACGAATAAGCCCCCATGAACTTTTCTAAACTCTTTTATAACACGTTTAAATGTTTTTGAGTGTGCATGCATGTGAATGTGTGAGCTGTGTGTATTATGTGTGTGTGTTGGGGAGAGGGTTAGAAATTAAAAGTCCAGTACTCATTACAGAAAACAAATACCTTGTTTTGTTTACTTGCTTAGATCCTCAGATTTGTTTCAGATTTTTTTTGGTCATTTTTGGTGACAAAACCTCAGGGTCTAGGGCTTTGAAACAGAATTCAGTACTCCCATGGTTCAGCATTGTGCCTATGAACTTAGAGATACTATATGTATACAGATTTATAAATGAAGATATATAATATGTATGCATGTGTGCTTGCTCATCTTTTTCTAGATAAATCTAGAATTTATTGGAACACGAGATCCTTACATTAAAAATATTTAAGGCAGACTAGAAGAATATTTTCTTTGATTTATACTTAGAAACTGCCTTTTACCTTCCATATTGTTTTGTTACTGGTAAGAGAATTGGATCTCCAGGTTGGCATAAATTAATATGTGCTTATTTTACTAGTTAGGATGTACGCTTAACCATGAAGAGCAGGGCCCAAAATAACTATGACTTAAATATGACAGAAATTTATTTCAGTCTCTTGTAACTGCTCAGGGCTTGACAGTCAGGGACACTATAGGAGGAGTGGCTCTACTCCATAAGGACATGTGGAACCTAAGTTCCTTCTACTTCCTGCTTGGTCATCCCTAGCGTATGTCCACCCATGTGGTCCAGGATGGAGGAATGGGAAGGAAAACAGCATGTGCCTTTCCTTTCAACACACACTTTGGAAATTGCCTGTATCCCATTAGCCAGAACTTAGCCATAAGCTTTCCAGTGGACAGCCAGGCACCCAGTGAAAATCACAGAGTTTAATTAACAACATTGAAGAAAGGGACAGTGGATACCCGGACACAGCTGTCTGTCTTTGTCACAATTTTCTTTGAGGTCATATTCTGCCCATTACATTTTGAACCCAGAATTCTAAATGTTGTATGACATGCTTACCTTATTAAGAAGTTAGACACAAACATCTGACTTTAATTGCAAAAGGCTTCCATTTTCACAAGTCAGTTGTGGCCCTTTGCCAGTGGCTGCCGTGGTACTAAGAGGGATAGAGGGGCTGCACTCGACTGAGTAGGGAATTAATTACATGATCAATAAGTGATGCCTGCCCTGGGCACGGGGTAGGAGGATAACATCACGTATTTGCTATATTTAATCTTAATTCAGAGAAGAACTTCTATAAAGTTACAGATTTTATCATCAGCCTTTCTGTTAGAGACATTTTCATTTTTTTCCAGTGATTCATTCCACTGCCACCAAAAGGGTTTAAACTGAGGGATGTGTTGGGGATTTCTGTAGTATGGAAGTACCAAAGAATTTCAGAAGACACGTAGTCTGTGTTTCATAGACTACGGTAAAGCCTTTGACTGTGGGTCAGGGAATGCCGTGGGTGCTCTGGAGTGGGCTTGCCTCCCTCGGCGTCAGATTGTCCTGGTGAGTAACCTGTGCTGTGGACAGGAAGCCACTGTCGGGACGGAAGAGAGAGAGACTGAATGGTCTCCTCTAAGTGAAGGTATCAGACAGGGGTGCATGTCCTCTCTGTTTGTTTCATCTGTGTGTAGAATATGTCATATGAAAAACTGTCCTCTGAGACACAGAGGAGGAGGAGTGAAAACTGGTGGAAGAAAAGTATCAGTAGCTTAAGATACACACCTGACACCATCTCGCTGGCAGAAAGTAGCAGTGATTCTAAATGACTTCCGATGAAAGTGAAGGAACAAAGTGCCAAAGCTGGGCTGCATTTGGACATCTAGAAAACAAAAAAACATGACCACAGAAGAAATACACAACTTTCACAATGAAAACTTTGAAGTTGTTAAAGATTTTGCTTACCTTGGTTCAGTCATCAATTCAAATGGCGGCTACAGCCAAAAAAGTAAGAGAAGGCTGAGACCCCGTACACGGTAATGGGGGCATTAGGAAAGATGGCTAAGAACAAAGACGGGAAGGCTAAGACCATCCGCACCCGTGTATTCTCAGTTACTACATACAGATGTGCAAGTTGGACAGTGATGGAGGCTGATGGGAAACAAACTGATTCATTTGAAGTACAGTGTTGGTGGAGAGCTGTATGGATACGTGGGCCGCCAGAAAGCTGAATTTAAGCCTGAAACATCACTGGAAGCAAAAATGACAGAACTGAAGCTGCCCTACTTCGGGCACATGAAGAGAAGGCAGGGTGCTTTGGAAAACACAATAATGCTGGGGAAATAGAAGGCAGCGGGACACGAGGGACACCGGCCATGAGATGGATTGACAGATAAAAGAAGCTGTAGGAGCTGGGCAGGGCTGCTGCGGACAGGATATTGTGGACATCACTCCTTCAGAGGGTGGCCAGGAGTTGGAACCGACTCAGTGGCACATAGAACACACAGTGGAGAGAAAGGTTTAATTGAATGGCCAATTGGAATAAACTTTTTGAATACTCAGATACACCTGAAGGCACCAAGCAAGCCACCTTTATATGATCGTATTCAGGGAAGAAATGGTGAGAAACAGATTGGAAAGAATTGATTTTCTCCTTGCTCTGAACTTGTTTATATGACTGAATTGATAGTTTAAAATCCTGGATATGTATTGCCTTGTTTTGCTTTATCTCTCTTGTATGTCTTTTACTATGAGCTCTTGAGAAACAAGTCAAAATGTGACACCTCTCTGTGTCCCTGATGGTCTCTAGCACAACACCTTACACAAAGAGAACGTGCAACAGATATTGGTTCATTGCTGGATTGAAACTATGTACGGTGATCAAATTAGCGTTTGTTTGGTGTTGGGGTTTTTTTTTTTTTTTTGGTATTCAATCAGTTTGCTGACTGCATGAGCATGACTATCCTCAATTTATTTTTCCAGCGCTGAGGTTGAAGGTGACTAAGTGAATTGTACCATTCTTCCGGCAATTCTGAATGCATTATTGATTAGGTGCAGAATTGACTAGCATAAATGTCCGTTGAAGATTTTCTTCCTCTCTTTTCCCTTGTGTTGTTTTGGCAGGAGAAGTGAAGGACAATTTTCAGGCCTCTCCAAGAGCTGCATGATAAATAATTTCAGGATAAATTAATATCCTCTTCTAGATGAGAGCACAACCAGGGGCAGGCCTGGCTGTCCTGGTTTTGCTTTCCTTGTTCAGCCCACTGGCGGAGTCGCCCTTGCTCTTGGTTCAGGTCCCAGGAGCACCCCGCCTCGCTCGCTTGTCTGTAACTGGGTGAGTCACTGCCACCTTGCTAGCCTTCCTTTTTCCAGTTGTAATAGGGAAATGAGTTGCTACCAGATGATGTCTTAAAGTGCTTCTGACTGCTGGAATGGAAGACCCTCTGGAAACACAAAGCATTGTGGGTTTTTTGTTTCACAATAAAATGGGCTCTTTGCATGATAACTAACTCCTCCTCCCTCATCCAGATTTCCTGCTGAGGTAAGTAATGTGGAGGGGGTTTTCTGTGTTTTTTTCTTCAGCTTTTAGTTCTTTTTATGTATGTCTGGCCTTGTAAATGTGGTGATAAATGCTATAATTATAACCCTTTTGACAGCTCTGTAATTTAATTGTAATTCACTCTGAGCATCTTTTAAAGACAATGATGTATATTGAAGATGCAGCTGCTCCAGTCTCATCTGATAAAAACTGACAGGAATTGTTGGAATCATAGTCCCAGCAACTGTGGGAACTTCCGATCAATTCAAAGCCAAATATAGGGATATTCTTCCTATGTGTGTAGGTGTGTGTGTGTGGCTACTTTTTGTACCCTGGTTTGCCAAAAGTGTCAGGGTGGTACTTATTGGCCTTTACATAAATTAATCAATTATTCTTTTTTAAAAGATTTTACTTATTTATCTTTAGAGGAGAAGGGAAGGAAAGAGGGAGAGAAATATCAATGTATGGTTGCCTCTCATGTGTCCCCTGCTGGGAACTGGCCTGCAACCCAGGCATGTGCCCTGACTGAGAATTGAACCACGATTGTTTGGTTCACAAGCCCGCGCTCAATCCACTGAGCTACACAAGCCAGGGCAATTAATCCATTATTCTGAAGTGGAAAAACTCTCGGATTTGTTTTCTGCAGTAAGCAATATAACTTCTGTTAACTTTCAGAGGTAGTCTCTCTGTTAACCTGAAGTTGATTCCTACCAGCATTGGCTGGGGAGTACTGGAGACCCACTGGTCATCAGATGTTGTATTAGTTTGCCAGCGCTTTCCTGAGAAAGTACCATGGAGTGGGTGGCATAAACCACAGAAATTGATTATCTCACTGTTCTGGAGGCTGAAGGTCAAAATCAAGGTGTTGGCAGGGTTGATCTCTTGTGAGTGCTTGTGGGGGAGAATATGTGCCGTTCCTCTTTCCTGGCTTCTGATACCCTCAGGTGATCCTTGGCTTGCACATGGTGTTTTCTGTGTCTTCACATCGTCTTCCCTCTGTGTGTGTGTGTCTCTGTCCAAATGTCCCCTTTTTATAAGGACATCAGTCATATTGGGTTGGGGCCCGCCCTAATGACCTCATTTTAACTTGATTACTTCTGTAAAGGCTCTATCTTCAAGTAAGGTCGCATTCTCAGGTGCCAGGGGTCAGTACTCCAACATTTCTTTTTGAGGGGGACAAAGTTCAACCCATAACAGATATGTGCTTGACTGTGCAGGAATTTTTTTTTCTTATAATGGTTGCAAATAATTTGTGCCCTAAAATGCTTTTGGATAATTACAGAAAGACTCTCACAAGAATTATTTATTTTATAGTGATATTGTTCCTTCCATTTGTTTTGGGCTGTAACACAGA
The DNA here is from genome assembly GCA_004027735.1 of Carollia perspicillata. Taxonomy (NCBI): domain Eukaryota; kingdom Metazoa; phylum Chordata; class Mammalia; order Chiroptera; family Phyllostomidae; genus Carollia; species Carollia perspicillata. The sequence goes on from PVKM010049505.1 coordinate 7,037, forward strand.
ACAATTAAATCTACAGTCTTTCCTCACACTGGGCCACGTACTTGCTGCAGAGCCTGATGTATTTGACCTTCATTGCCCTGAATGCAGCTTACTGAGTATAAGATACTAGGAAAAAATCAGTAATGGCAATCAGTTAAACCTCAGAACTGTTTAACTGGTAGCTGAATTGAAGGTGAATTCATGCAGCTGAAGATGCGCATTACACGAGTCTCAGCCCCAACCTCAGCTCTTTCCCTGCCCCTGCTTCTACTCCCCTCTTCTTGAATACAGTTCAAGAAGATGCTCCTGGCATCAGAAAATTCCTCTGAGGATTCTGGTGTCTAGACCACAGTTTATTATGAAACAGGAATTTGAAAACCATATCTATAAAATTAAGGAAATAAAATGGGAGGAATTGGGATTGCTTGATGTGATAGAAATAAATGAACTAGATATTAGGAAAACAGACTAGTCAATATTCTGCAATTAACTAATGTGATCTTGGGCCAGTAAATTCCTCTTTCTGTTTACTAAGTGAACAGTGTGGGCTTTGGATCATTAGGTGCTGTCCCAGAGAGCTTCCAGCTTAAAGCCCTGTGATTCCAGGGTTACTATTGCATAAGACTTCTTCAGGCCGATAGTGATGACTTAGGTCAATGCTCAGATATATGTGTTGGGTGAAGTCTCAGGAGGTGTGGGTAAGAGATTCAACATAATCTGTGAAAACGTAAGTGATTACTCGGTACAGTATAACGCTGCAGGGAAGTACAATGAAAACACTAATTAGGGAAATTTGGTTGTAAAAAAAATATGAGAAGGGATACCAAAAGATCACATTTGAATGAAAGAAAGAAAAGGAGCAAAAGTGTTCAGAAACCTACACTTGCGGGCAGCAGGCGGGTACTGTTCTGGAGGGGCCTCCTCCGCTCCAGTGCTTTGATCAGCAGCCACACGAGTGCCTTTGCCACCTTTCAAGTGTGTTTCTGCAGCCAAATTCTTCCTTTCCCCATAAGAAAAAAAGTAGTAAGATTGCAGGCTTCCTTTGCTTTGTAGATTAGCACGGGGATCTAATTAGGAGCACTTATGATGTCTAGTTTCTGCACTTAAGACCCACTCGGCACTTTATAAACAACCTCTTTGGGCCTCACTCTGCTCCGTGAGAAACAGATGGTGGGGTTTTCGTTGGTAAATGCCCCTGGTCAGATAGCCTGCTGGAGCCTGTCAGAAAAGAACACAAGCCTGGCTGCAGCTCTTGGTATGCTGTGTGAATAGTACGGAATGTTGATTTCAAGGACCATCTGGAATGAAGATAAGCCAATAAATTAATTTCAGTGGGCTAGTAAATTATTTTTGCAAGCCTGGCTTTTGATACTCTCTTTTGGAATCATTTTCTTTGAACTTAGGACCTTTGGAAAAGGAGTTGGGTTGGCCATAAGGCATGATTATTCATTTATTAAATACTGACTAGAACAAATAATAGTTACAACATGCTGTGACATGCACTATATTATAGGTTTGAGCAAAGCAATCCGTGAGCCTAGTGGAAGGGCAGAATTAGTTGTACTAGGTGAGCATGGCCCCTGGAACTTTTGCAGGGGTGAGTGAGGGCAGGCTTCCTGAAGAATGTAGCATTTTAGCTTTATCAGTACCTGTAATTAGTGAGGGGGAGGGGGAGATTTGTAGTGAGAAGTGACAGGGCCAACCTCTGGAAAGCCTGTAAGTCAAGGCTAGATTATGAAAGATGTGAATGTTGTCCTGTGCTAGGGAGTTGAACTTCATCCTGTAAGAGAGAGAGAGATGCTGAAATTTTTTTTTATTGAGGAATAATTGACATATAACATTATATTAGTTTCAGGTATACAACATAATGATTCAATATTTGTATATATTATGAAATGATCACCACAGTAAGTCTGATTAATATCTGTCACCATAGTTATAATTTTTTTGTGATGAGAATTTTTAAAATCTACTCTCACAGCAACTTTCAAATATGTGATACAGCATTAGCTATAGTCACCGCGCAGCGTGTTCCATCCTCATGACGTAGTTGTTTTATAACTGGAAGTTTGTACCTTTGACCCCTTCACCCATTTCACTTATCCCCCACCCCTGGCAACCACCATCTGTACCCTGTACCTATGAAGCGGGGGATTTTAGTTTCTTTTTAGATTGCACATATAAGTGAGATCATACAATGTTTGTCTTTCTCTGATTTATTTCACTTAGCATAATACTTTTGAGTTTAATCCATGCTATTGCAAATGGCAAGATTTTCTCCTTTTCTTTTTTGGCTGAGTAATATTCTGTTGTATATGTAATGTGTGTATATATGTGTGTGTGCATAACCGTATTTTCTTTATCTGCTCACCATCGGTGGACACTGAAGTTGTTTCCATATTTGACTACTGGAAGTAATGCTGCGATAAATATGGGGGTGCCAGTAACTTTTGGGGTTAGTGTTTTCATTTACTTGAGAATTGCAATTTTGTTTTCAGTCTCAGGAATGGAATTCCTGGATCATGTGGTAGTTCTATTTTTAGATTTTTGAGGAAACCCCTGGATGTTTTTAAACATGATTAGACCTGCATTTTAGGAATATCATAGACACCTGGAGCATGGCTTGGAAGGTGCAAGACTGCAGTGAGGAAAACACATTGGAATGCTGTTGCCACACTCTGGTGAAAGGAGCAAGACGCTTTACTCAGTTCAGGCGCCCGCTACTCCGGGCCTGCTGTGAACCGTTCTGGTAACTTCTACACGGGAGCTTTCCTCACGGTCATTACGAGTTTAAAAGCTGCTACTTTTTTTATTAAGTTCACTGGTTCTTTAATCTATCTTCCTTCCTTCCTTCCTTCCTTCCTTCCTTCCTTCCTTCCTTCCTTCCTTCCTTCCTTCCTTCCTTCCTTCCTTCCTTCCTTTCATTTTAGAATAGGTAATGAATTTCCACACATCAAAAATTCAAAAGCTGAAAAGGCATGAAGTGAACTCTTCTTCCCACCCCCTTTCTCGTACCAATTGCTCCCACTCCAAGATACCACAGTTTCTAGTTTTCTACAAGTCTCTCTAGAAATTTTTTATGAATATCCAGGAATTTATTAATCTATATTCGTTTGCCCCTTTTAATGAATCCATATGCCAGGCACGCTCCTCATGCCTTCTCACTGGAGAACTGCACCGTGGGTGTCCTGTGGAGTCCCCCACAGTCTGGACTTTGCTCTTCGCCTTCTTGCACTGTGGTTGGTACGTAGGTTCCTCTGTCCTCTGCATTTTCTTTAAGTTGGTAGTTGTATCAAGCCAGGTGCTATCAAATTTAGACTCTTTGTTTTTGGTCATGATTACTTCATAGGTGGTGTGTTCTTCCATTTTTAACATTTTAATGTTTGCTCCACTTGGAGGCCATCTTGGTGTGTAGTGTGAATATGGTTCCAAATTTACCTTCTTCCAGTTGTCTATCCAGCTAGCCCAACAACGTATTTTGAATGGTCTATCTTCCTCACTGACTTAAGATGCCACTCATATCATATAGTAAATTCCCAAATGTATTTGGATCCACTTTGGGGGCTTTCTGTTCTGTTCTATTGACCTGTCTGTATATTCATGCAATGCTGTCGTACTGGTTTAATTATTGAGGATCTATAAAACATCTTAATATCTGATAGGGCTAGTTTCCCTTTATTACTCTTTTTTCCCCCAGAGCTCTTCTTACTGTTCTTTTTTATTGAAATTGGCATTTGACTTCTAGGTTAAATTAAGGAGAATGATATCTTCATAATGTCAGGCTTTCTTCCCAAGACCATGCCATGCCTTTCCTTTTGGTCACTTATCTGTCCTTTATCTGTTCTTAAGTTTCCTTCATATATTTCCTTCACATTCCTATTAAGTTTATTCCTAGGTATTTTGTTGTTTTGGCTGTTATTATCATTGAGG
>PVKM010049506.1:0-10932 GCA_004027735.1 Carollia perspicillata
AGACAGAAGACAAGCACAAGCCAAGGATCATGGACAACCTCTGGGACTGGAAAGAGGCAAGGAAGTGAATTCTCCCAGAGCCTCTAGAAAGAACGCAACCTTGCATTCTTAATTTCATTCTAGTGAGACACATTTTGGACATCTGACCTCCAGAATTATAAGACAAAAATACAGGGCTCAGCACAAATAACACCCCTTTTTATTACATAAAAACCTCTCATTACAAAATCAGCATGCAATTCTGTAACATAACAACATCACACTCGAGCACACCATATGACGTTTTAGGGGAAATGCTCAAGTTGCTGTCCATTTCGTGCAAGACATGCACGACCCTACCAACCACACTCAAGCAGGCCTTACTTCTGCTGGACCCTGTATTTTGCAGTTTTAAGCAGTTAGTAGTAATTTGTTACACTAAGAAAAGATAAGAAACTAATACAATAGGATATATGAATACAGAGAGTTTACATGTTTTTTTTTTCTTTTTCAAAGTTTATATGTTTGTGCAGGTAAGCTCTCTGCAATTCCTGTTTTCTCCTCCTTTAGCCCCGTTTTACCAGTATGGTCTGCAACACTGCTCAAGACTTCCAGTCTTCTGAACACATGAAATATAACAAAATAGCCTGGAGAAACTAGCTGGCTCACAAATAAAAACATTTTCTCCCCAAAGACATTTTTAATGAAAACATAGATGGTAAATATCCAGATAAATAGCCAGAGAAATTTCATAATTTTTCTTCCTAAAGTGATGAATAAATATATTTTCATTAGCTACATTAATATTACCAAAGGACTTCAGAAAATGTCTATGTAGCTTGATGGCATTTAGCACTAAAAGACAGAAATGGTTCCCAGGATAATACGATTATCCTTTTACTATTTTATGCTCTTCTTGCACATTTTTAGCAGCCATAAAAATAAGCCCAGGATTTTGGAATCTGGGAAGCTTGCTGTAGTTCCTGAATGGGAAAGAAAAGGGAAATTCTCAATCGATTTTTTTTGTAATGCCAGCATCTCCCAGATGCTTAAATCACCTTGAAATAAACTATCTGAATAAAATGTACATAGACACCTGATACCACTGTATATTTAGGAAAGTTGGAGGACAGCAAAGTCTTCAAATTTCATAAATTTACATACAAGATTAGAAAATCTTCTCTGGAATTGTGCAATCAGCAATATCATTCTCAATTCTATCATATTTTGAAAGGAGTTAAACTGACCTCTGAAAGACCTAAAATTTAAATAAGCATAGGACATAAGCTTTCTTTATAAAACTAACTAAAATGGATAACTTTAAGCATAAGCGTAAAATATTTTATCTTTAATTACATGAATGGTATGTTCTCAAATAATTCATGCAATCTTTTTTCTAAAGCCTTTTCTAGTTATTTCCTGGTGAAGGAACAGATTAAAATCTGCTTTTGTTTTTTATACATGGCCAAATCCCTGCTACTTCATAGATATGACTAAACCGTACAAAACCCGTCTGTGAGCAGAGTGGATTATCTAGAGAGGAAGAACACCCAGAGCAAATGGAAAAACCAGTCTGAAGTGTTGTGCAGGGAGCTGGTTTCACTTCCCTCCAGCCCCGTCTGGTGGCGAACACGGTGCATTGCTGAATCCTGCAGCACTGACAGGAAGGCTGCGGTGCAAATCAGCATCTTGATTTCCTTCAAAGCAGCATTTTTAATCATTTCTGTAGTTCCAGTGATGAATTCATAATATGAGCATATCAGAGAAGATAACTTTTAATTTTCCCTCCAGAATTGAACATTTGAGTTAATTTATTGGCAGGCCACTATGAGTTCTTTCAACCTCTGCTCTCAAAAGAAAAAATGAAAAAGATCCAAGATCAATGACGGGACATAGACAAGTACCCTAGTACCTATATATATGTGGTCTCAGCCTGGATTCTACATGATCGGAACAATTTTAAGACAAATGTACCACACTTTTCTTCATTATATTGAGAATGTGGTCACCAATATCTAACATCTCCTGAGATCTTACATGAATACCAAGAATAATGTTAAAATATATACATGATCTCACTTGGTTACACAATATGCTAATGAGATAAGTGTTATTATCCACATTCAATGGACAGAAAAAAGTAATAATTCACTTGGCATATTTTAAAATAATGAACAGGCCTTGGCTGGTGTAGCTCAGTGGATTGAGCGCAGGCCTGCGAACCAAACGATCGCAGTTCGATTCCCAGTCAGGGCACATGCCTGGGTTGCAGGCCAGTCCCCAGTGGTGGACACACAAGAGGCAACCATACATTGATATTTCTCTCCCTCTCTCCTTCCCTTCCCCTCTAAAAATAAATAAAAAAATAAAAATAAAATAATGAACAAAAAGAGGCAAAGACTCAAATTTACTTTCATATTCAAAGAACAAGTGAATGGATGGGTGAATTCATTACTTAACATGAGTATTTCAAGGACCAAACATTTTGGAATTTAACATGAAAAAGGCTTATCACTGTGTTGAAAGCACTCACTGTATGAACTGCAGAAATGAAAGAATTAGAATGTCACGGGAACTGTTATAACAGAGATATATGTACAAAATGCCAGGACTGCCAAGAAGACGAACCCCTGCATCTGCAGGAGGGCACAGAAAGGGCATCAGCCAGCTAGTGATTAGGAGCTACCCATTAACCCTCTATTTCTGCGATCATGGAACAACCAAAGAATCACAAGGTGGCTTTGCACCTGGATTTCCTGCAGGGAGAAGATACATGAGCCAAAGGATTCAAACCCTTCCAGGCATCTGACATAATTGAAATTTATTTACACTAAGTAGACACAGATCATCTCTGTTTTGTTATCACTGATTTTTCCCAAAGCCAACAGAGTGCTGGCCACATAGCATGACTTGCTAAAAAACTGCTCAATGACTACACGTGGCCCAAGGAGCTGGCCAGCCTTCTTACGGAGCATGTCTTCACCATAATTCCTCAGGGCCATGCTATTCTATACACCCAAACATCTTCAACAGCATTAAGTATAACAGTTAGGTAGCCCAGTTCTGCAAAAATGAGGTGTTAAGGCCTGGAGCGACCTACTCCTCAACTGAAGGCACAACAGTAAAAGACAGGGCTAGGTCACAAGGAGTGGGCCGGGGGCGGGGTGGGCACACAGAGAGGAGGACATATTTAGGTACATCACACAATTTCTCCCAAAAAGACAGAGACCAAGCCATTCTCATTTCTGCAACCTAATGCCCTGCTCAGTCTTTGGTACAGAGTAGACAAATATTTATTGAAGAACATAGAACATGGTATATATGAAACTCTGAATATTCTACAGAAAATTACAGATTTAAAAAAATAATGGGTGAGAATCTGAAAAGCAACAGGTTTTATACGTCATCACTACAGATGGTCACATAAAAGCTACAGCCATGCCCCAAGACACAGTCATACTCAAAAAAAGCAACTGTACACACGGGACCTAGCCTCATGGAGGCCGTGCCGAGCACGCATGGCAAAGAGGAGCAAGCGAGCGATCGTTTCCAACGTTAAGCAGCTGAGCTTCATGAGTAAGGTTTTGGCTAGAAAACTGCTATCTCCACAAACCGTGCATGATTCCCAAGGAACATGACAACATTTATATCAATAATTCCATAAGATAAATATTTGGCTTAATTCAAGAATAGTTCAGATCATTCTTTCACTTAAACCATTTCCCCATGTAAACAGAGCATGGAAACAGCCTGGAGGCGCTTCAAAAGACTCTCAAACTCAACAACCCATATAATAACACTGTTTAACAAAATTTCTCCCAGATTATAGCAAAATACTTTTCATTTTTCCTGTTACTACAATTTATGTGTAATACGAATATGGGCCTTTAAAGAAAAAAAAAAGTTTCCTAGCCCTTTAGTAATCACGTTATCGCTGCAGGGCATTATCAGCACAATGCATTGTCGAAGCAAAGGTTCAAACATCAAAAAGCTGAAAGCTATCATATACCATAATCGACAACATTTTTATACTACCTGGTGCTTTAATATATAAATGCACAGCATGTACCTTTCTGGAAAGGGTGAGAATACATTAATTACTGAAAGTCTTTCATCTCTTGTTTTCTGAATAAAGGGTGTTTACAATGCCTATCAACTGAAGTACGTCAGTCACAGCCCGGTACGCAGCATAGACAAATACTATCCAACAAGACTGATACCATCTTCATGTCCTTCCTTCTCTGCAGAAATAACCACTCTTACAATAAAGCAAGAGGATAAACAAAAATGTGCAGCATGTGGAAAGGGTTGTTTGTGGGCGTCATCATTGTTTTTTGCAATGCTAGCCTTTGTCCAAAAGAAAATTGAGTTGGATTTCAGTTCCATTTAAGTACACAGAGCACATGGTTGATGGCACCGTTGGCACAGTATGAAATTACAGTTCTTCCAGGTTGCTACTCTCGTGTTTCTGGCCCAGAGAAACCTTGGGCAGTGCAGCAGTGTCCAGGCCCAGGTAGTGAGCTCTCCTGATTCAGAAAAGACTGTGAAAAGACTTTTCCTTTAATTAACACACTTTGGGATTTCAAACATGGAAAAATGTATTTTCCTTCCCACAAAACAGATAAAAGTCATGAACTGCTTTACATTCCTTGACAAAATATGCTATGTATATTGCTACGTTTCTATAAAGTACTTTCCAAAACTAGCTACATGGCTTTTAGCATTTCAGATACTGAATGGAATGTCTTAATTGTTTCAATATAAAGGATAAATAATAAGAATTACCAATATGAAAAAGATAAGTAAATAAAACCAATTCTCTTTACTTTTGATTCAATGCTTCATGCTTTTATATTCATGTTCCTTACTTATAACTAGCACTAATTTAAGTGTAAAGTGTGTACCCAAGTTATTGAATTTTAGGACTTGGGTATTCTGAAGTGGATATGAATGCACTCATATATATGAAGGAAATAAGCTAAATATAAAGCAGAGATACAACAAAATTTTAATTACTCAGAATTGGCAGTAGACTTGAATTTCTTTGCTAAGCTTGTTATACTTTGGAAAAATTAGCAACTGCCAAATTGAGCCAATTGTATGAATTGAGTTGGAAAAAAACCAACATCCAAATCTCCAGGACATACCCTGTATTCATTACACAAGATAAATAACACCAGGTTAGTGCTTTAGGTCCTTACAATGCACTTACAAAGGTGCTCATGAACATTTCACTATTATTCAAGTTTAAAAATGAGAGAACAGAGTTTCAGAGATGTTACATGACTGGCCTAACTTAACTCCAAAGGTTACAGTGGATCCTCTAGGTCTGCATGTGGACCATGATCCTCTTGTTCTGTCATCAAACAAAACAAAACAAACTCTGTCTCCAGTTCAGACACAAACGACACTGCTCGGCTTATGTCTATGGGCCTGAAAAAATAAGAACTGATGTGCAAATTATTTCTGTTCATTAATATCTTATGAAATACAAAGAGAGGAAGTGTTCTGATACAAGACAGTAAAACCGGAAGCTTCAGGCCTTTCTTCCCTTCCCAGAGATACCAACTGGTAGTCAAAAATACACAGACCAATTCCTTTTGTGAGATATTCAGAAACAAGTTAAGAGGCTTCTGCTCCCCAGGTAAGAGTAAATGTAGCCACAGTGAAGCCAACAGGAAAATTCTTGGGACTCAGGGGCCATGGTCCCTTTCCCAGGCTTAGTGTGTAACAAGGCAAAAAAAAAAAAAAGCCCCCTCCCCAAATTCCTAGCTTCTCCGTGGGTTGAGGATGTGTAGGAGTTTAAGTCCAGCAATCTGGTTTTCAGGGGCTTGCCTGCCTGGGAAATCGGTCTTTATCTTCTTTCTTAGAGTGCTGATGGGAGCCAGCATATTCTACAGCCTGGTAACCACTGAGAACAAAGGGGAGTTAGGCAAGTTATGGCAGCTCCAGAGCATATGCAGTACTGAGGATAGACGCCAGAGGGAGCAGGAGATCAAAGGTTCTGAAAGAGGAATTGGCAAACCTCTCTAATTGGGAATTTACATGCCCACCAGAGAGGATGCATCGGAGTAAAAGTGTGAGAGATCCCCAGAATCCTTGCTGGGCTGATAAAGACTTGGAGAGGTAGCTATTTTTTCAAAAGTGTGGATCCCAACACAAACTTACAAGACATATGAAGAAACAAAGGAACTTGACCCAAGCAAAGGAACAAAATTAATCTCCAGAAACTGACCCTTAAAAAGAGACATATGAGAAATATCTGACAAAGAATTCAAAACAACCATCATAAAGATGCTTAATTAACTCAGGAAAATGATACATAAACAAAATGAGTCCCTCCACAAAGAGAAAATAGAAACTTGTAAAAAGGACCCCCAAAGAACTAAAACAATCTTGAGATAGAGCCACAAAGCTGGGGGTCTCAGACCTTCAGACTTCAAAACTATAACGAAGCTGCAGTAATCAAGAGTGTGGCAATGGCATAAAGACAGACATAGAGACGAATGCAACAGAATAGAGAGGCCAGAAATACACCACTGCACGCTTAGTCAAATGACATTTGACAAGGGTACCAAGACTACAAAATAGGGAAAATACAGTTTCTTAAACAAATGATGGGAAAACTGGATATTCAATTGCAGGAGAATGAAATTGGACCCATATCTTATACCATGCACAAAAATCAACTCAAAGTGGATTAACGTAAATGTAAGACCTGAAAATATAAAACTACTAGAAGAAAATATAGAGAAAAAGCTTCAAAACATTGATCTAAATATAAAGTCGCAATGACTTCTTGGATATGACACCAAAAGCAAAGGCAACTAAAGTAAAAATAGACAAGTGGAACTACATCAGACTAAAAAGCTTCTGCACAGCAAAGAAAATAGTCAACAAATGGACAAAGCAATATATGGAATGGAACCATATAGTGCTAAGGGCTTTACTGTCTAAAATATATCAGAAATACCTACAGTCCACAGAAAATGAACCCTACAAATAGCCCTACAAAAATGAAGACACAGATAATCCTTCAAAGAAGACAAATGTTGGCCATTTATATGCCAAAGAAGACGTATAAATGGCCAACATAAAAAGACGCTTGACATCAGTAATCATCAGGGAACTACAAATCAAAGTTACTATCATGAGACACCACCTCACACCTGTTAAGGTAGTTATTATTTAAAACAAAAACAGAAAATAACAAATATTGACAAGGACATGTAGAAATTGAAACTCTTGTTCACTGTTTGTGGTCATGTAAATGGTACGTCCAGTATAAAAAACAATATCAAAGTTCCTCAAAAAATTAAAAATATACTCGATTCTTGAACAATGCAGAGATAGAGGCTCCAACTCCTAATCCTTCAAAAATCCACATAAACCTTTTGACTCCCCAAAACTTAGGTAGAGTCGTCCCTCAGTAGCCACAGGAGACTGGTTCCAGGATCCCACAGATATCAAACAAAACCCATGCATGGAGTCAGCCCTCTCTGCATCTACCTATTCTCAGCCGTAGACAGGGGATACTGTCTGGACCCACAGTTGGTTGAATGCATGGATGTAAAACCCAGGAACACAGAGGGCCGACTGTATGTTTACTGAAAAAAATCCACCTATAAGTGAATCCAGGCAGTTCAAACCCATGTTGATCAAGAGTTAGCTGTGGTTTATACGTGGGTTTTTGACTACACCAGAGTTAGTGCCCCCCACCCCCATGATGTACAAGGGTCAACTGCAGTTTAGATTGAAACAAGACATGTCACACTAGCCGGTGTGGCTCAGGTGGTTGGAGTGTCATTCCCGCAGACCAGAAGGTGGTGCGTTCAATTTCCAGTCAGGGCACACACCCAGGTTTTGGGTTTGATCCCTGGTTGGGGTGCATATGAGAAGGAAACCAATCGATGTTTCTCTCTCTCCCCTCCTTGCCTCCCTCTCTAAAAAGCAAAGAAAAAATATATAATCAGGTGAGGATTAAAAAAAAGAAAAAGAAATAAGGTATGTCAAACTCTAAAGTCTAGGACTCTAGCTATGATTTTAATCCAATAGAAGATATTGAAAATTTAGATTCTGTCTTTATGACCCTGGGAGAAAAAGAAAACATTTTTTTCACTTCTGTATTCTAGCTCATAAAATCTGAGTAATATATAAACTTATGTATTTATATGCTGATAAGAATATGAAGAAATAAGATATTTTTATTAAAACCCAACTGATCCTTTAGAAAAATTATAGAAACACAAAACATCAGTGATTATTATTTTTGCACAATATACACAACTGTATACCACTTACATCACTTATTGATAATTTATCCCTCTAACAAAGAACATTTCCTATGCATTCTTTTTTCTTTCTAGGACAAATATGTACATGTAATTTTGTTTAAATATATGCAAATAAATCTTTTTATATAATGTACACATTTCTTCAACTTACTGATTAAATTAAAATCCCTTGTCATATGACACAGAAATTGATGTATCATTTCCTTAATGATATTTAGTATATATGAATCTGTCATTCTTTGTCTCTGGCAACTTATATAAGAAATGATTTCAGTTGCTAGATAAGTTGCTTTTAAGTTTCTATGTCATAACTAAAGCATGTGAAGAAAAACCAAAGGTCATGATAATTCCTGCTATTCCTCTAAATCAATGAACGCATACTGGATTGGGCAAATGCAATTGTCTAAATGCACGAAGGAAAGAAAATTTCATTTATTCCTTTTTGGAAAATACAATGAGATTTCTTGAAATTCAAATGTATTTTAAAAAACTACTTTGCTATTCCAATATTTAATTTAAAGCCTTATTTAGGAAAAAAATATTGATGACCTCAAAATGTGTATAGCTTGGAAAGAAACTTGAAAAGCAAGACTGAATTTCATTTTCAGAGTTTGACAAACCAGAGATTCAAAGTTACAGTTATAGGTTTTGCACATGGCCAACTACACCTATAGATATATTGTGCTTGTGAGGTACAATGATTTTTCTTTTGGCCTCTAAATCTTGATAATGGCCTCAGCTCTACATACCACAGCTCTGAAAATTTGCACTGTAGGTATGAAGTAGTGCCTATAATGCACCTGAAGGGTGATTTTATAAAGACCTCCTGCTCTCATGATGTACGTAAATGGCATTCCATAACAATGATTGAAGACAACCATAACTTTCCCTTCACTGGGCAAAACAGCACACCATATAGAGAAAATGCACAACAGGAAGTAAAAAATGTCTGGGTTAGCAAAGTGTTGGCAGTCTGCCCATACACGCCTCCAGTAAGGAGACGGCACCCAGTCAAATGACGAGACCCTGAGAAAAGGACGATACTTCAAAAATCATCACTGGTTTAATAATTGTTTAATCAAAAACAACGTCCTTAGTAATGGTAGGTTTCACTTACTTATATTTTATCAACTACACATTTTGAAAATAATATTTTAATAATCTATTATATTTATAATTGTGCATGCGTGTCTATATAAACATTTGTTATTTTGAACACTTGTTAAAAATTTAACCGTTCATATTCAAAAACCAATACGAATAAGATGTAGATACAATATAAAATGTACATAAAATCAAGGTTTCAAAGTTAATTGTAATACCTGGTATGTGTACATTTTTACCTAATATTTGATTACACTGTATAGCAACTATATATTAAGGATAATTAACTACCTGAAGATATTATTTTCAATGGCATAACAAACACAGGGTATTTTTTATTCAAATTTCATTGCTAACTCATACTTCCTAAAAATATCCCCCTTTGTGCTCTCAATTCAATATCACAACTTCCAGTTTGCCAGAACAATTCTGAAAGTTAGGTTTATAACTAATGTTTTACAGTTCTTGTTGTTAAAATGTCAATGGGAGACGCAAATTACTATTAAATGTGACCTGTCATTTATTTATACTTATGGAATTTAATACCCTAGTACTAATATAAATTAAGTTCATGTGGGTTAAACAAATCATGAAAAATAAATATATTTTTAAGTAAAGATACTTTGTGAATCTGAAAATCTATGATATACATATAAATATATGTAACTCTTTAGGCCAAGTGGACATTTTAATAACTTTTATACAAACTTACTTTCTGCATCTATTTAAAATGGCAAAGATTCCCAAACTGTATAGGACACTTTATAAAAGGAGCAAATTAAATATCTTTGCAAATTTACTTCTTGATCATACACAAGATTTGAAAGCAAATTCTTTTAATCCAAAAATTAAAAAAAATTAAATTCATAGATGTTTAGAATTTGTGTTATAAACAAAAGCATAGATAAATGATATTGATATATGTTGGGAACTGCCCTGCCTGGTTTCAGAAGCTATAACCTCCCCATATCTAAAGCTGAGTGAGAGACCTTGGGACCCTAAGCCACTAAGGAGACAAAGCTTATTGCCCTGGCAGGGTTGCCACCTCTGCTCCTTTTACTTCACCCTGCTTGGCCCCAGGTAGATGATTGGTTAGCCAATGACTGGTAAGATTCCTCAAGGGCGGGACAACCTAAGACCGGCATGGTCACAAAGGGGCCGTCAGGGAAGGACTTGGGGGGCTATAGAAAAAGGAGGTGATGGACTCTCACCCCTCAGCTTCAACATAGCCTGAGTCCTAATCTCTTGGCTGCCTTACTTCCCTTGCCTGACTTAAGCCTGAAACAATGCTGGAGGGGGGTGCAGCCCTGGACAGAAACAGGTGGTTCTCCAGGGTGATCAGGCCTAAGAAAGAATGCACAAAATTCTATGAAACCTGCTTTGCTAAGAATGCTCTCAATTTTCTGATAAAGGTCCGAGCAGGAAATGAGTTTGTTTCCCAAAGTTTTATAGCCTCTTATCTAACTAACCCTGACTCAGAATAAGCCCTCATAGTTCTGTGTATATTATCTATTGTTTGATCCTTACTGCCTGACAATGATTGATGAGCTTTACC
>PVKM010049507.1:0-10939 GCA_004027735.1 Carollia perspicillata
AATTAACACACTTGTTAAGTACCAAAAGGAATACCACGTAGGAGGGGATATGTGGAGAGTTGTCACTATAGAAGGCAGAATGGCAGTGAGCTATTAGAGAAGGGTTTTAGAAGGAGGTAGAATTTAAGTTGTGTTCATACCGACCAACTGGGGGTGTGAGTACTTTCACATGGGAAAATTATGTGTGTATGCAAAAAAACAAATGTTGTAAACACTTTGGAAGAGCTGCAAGTAGAGCGGCACGGATGAGTGCACTCAAGGAAGGAATCCGAAATGAGTGCGAGGAGGAAGGACATGATGAAGGGCACCACGTGCTTCCTGATGAGAACAAGTGATGTGTTTTAAATGTGGGATTGGATCTTCACCTTGAAAATAAACCTTGGGAATCATAGTAAGAGATGACTCAGAAAAAAATCTAGTTAGAAAACTAGTCTAGCTAGAAAAGAGAAGCGATGGGACTGGAGAAGATGAGAAATGATAGATGTGTGAGGTAAGTTCTGTAGTAGTTAGTGACTGGAGGAACACAGAGATACTATAGAATTTGAAGACAACTCTAGTTTTATAATGAGTTACTTGTGGGAGGGTGGTCACATTTATCAATAATAAATACAAATGCCTTACAGGTATTTCCACAGTTTTGACCTTCCAACAACATTTCTACCAATGTCATATATTTTCCTTTTATATGCTCTAAATACTCAATGCACTGTTGTAACTTTTGGGTTAAATGTTTAGGTATCATTTAGAGCAAGTGAAAATTTTAAAGACTGTTTTTATGTTTCTACTTCCATTTATTTATTTTGAGCAATCTTCATTTCTTTGTGTAAATCCGAACTTCTGTCTAGTATCATATCCTTTTTGGCTGAAACACTCTCTTTAACATTTCTTTATACCAGGTCTTCCAGCAAAAATTCTTTTAGCATTTTCAGTATGTTTTTGGTTGGGAAAATCTTTATTACTTGTTCTTTTATGAAGTTACTTTCACTGAGTATAGAATTGTGAGTTGACAGGTTTTTGTACTTTTGATATTTTGGTAATATTATTTCAATGTCCTCTGGTTGCATTGATTCTCGCACAAAGTCTGTTTTGATTATCTTTATTCCTCTGTAATGCAGTGTATCTTTTTTCTCTTAATGCCTCAAAGTGTTCTGTCTTTGGTATTCATTAGTTTTAATGATATGTCAGGATGTGTGTTTGAGTGTTTTTGGTGTTTATTCTGCTTGGTGTTTTCTGAAATTCTTGGTCTGTGGTTTGACATGTGCCAGTAATTCAGGAAAATTCTTCATAAATAATTGAATTAATTAGTATTTATAAATTGAAAAAGAAACTAATGAAGAGGGACAGATCAACAACAGAGAGCCAATGATAATGGATGTAGTAAGAAACTAGGGGCAGTAGAAAGAGATGGCATAGGAGCATCAGAAAATGGATCAGCCCTGACCCTCTCCCTCTGTAACTGGAGTATACAGAAATAAATTTACGGATAGTGGGGCACAGAGTTGAGAGCATTTATGTTGGGTAACTCCTGTTTTCCTCCTGAGAGGGGGTCATTTGCTGAGATCTGGGCAGGATATGTGAGTGGTAAAGGGCAGGGTTTCCAAAGGACAACATCCAAAGGACCAAGACGACCCTTGTGTTCTTCGAATTTCATAAATTCTGCTTCATGAGAGGTAAGCACAAGTTTAAAGAATTATGTTTTTATACACTATCCATAAAGCATTAAAAGTAAAACTCTGGAATGATTGGTGATTTTATTTTCATGCTATCTATCTCCTGAAAAATAAAAGCAGTTGATTTTTGTGTTGTCTATCTTGTCTAAGTAAAGTTAATGCTTCTCAAAGTTTTCAAGCTTAAACACTGTTTTAATCACCAAATTTACTTACATTCTGTATACAAAGATTT
Organism: Carollia perspicillata; assembly: GCA_004027735.1. NCBI lineage: Eukaryota > Metazoa > Chordata > Mammalia > Chiroptera > Phyllostomidae > Carollia > Carollia perspicillata. Next base: position 1,903 of record PVKM010049507.1, read on the forward strand.
GTCTAAGTTTATGAAATGTTTGCTTTACATTACCTATAAACCATCTTCAAACAGAAAATATAAGTTTAGAAATAAATGGGAGGGAGAATGATAAATTAACTTACTCCATGTCTGAATTCTCCATTTTTCATTAAAGATTGGATTTAGTCAATGCTGGAACTGACATATCAGAATATCTCAAAAATCAATAATCCTGATTTTTTCTATTTTCAGATAATTTTGGAGCTGTCACATTGGCACAGCTGCAGAATTTCTCTGCTCTTCTGTGCCCTCTCTGCAAGCCCCTGGCAGGTGGACACGAAGATAACAGCACTTCCCCTCTCTGGATCATGTTATTAATATTCCCAACTATGAATGAATGACTTCATCTTTCAGCCATGCCCGATTCTGTCACAGATATGCAGGCCTTGCCTTTGTATAGAGTAAATCCATATGTGACTTAATGAGAAAAATAGTAGTAAATCTGTTATATTCGATGTCATTTCAAGAGGATGTCAAGTAATCTGAGACCCTTGGTCTTTTGTGTATTAAATACATATAAAATGAAAGTGTTTGCTTTTGAAGTTAAACAATAGTGCTGTAAAATTACCTGTGTAAATCTCACCCCTCTTTAGTATACCTGATAACCAGAAAGTTGATAGCATTGATTTCATGCCATTTAAAATGGATATATACATATTTACAAACTCTAAATCAAGCAGGTATATAGGTCAAAACAAAGCACACAGGCTCAGCATAAGTAGGAATAAACTAATCAATAGGAAACAAAGGTATTTGGTGGTAGCAAAAAACACAGACCCAGACCACAGTACATTACATAAGAATAGAATTTGGTGTCTGAGAATAGACAAACTGAGCAAACTGTTGGCTTTATCACAGCCTCTAGCTATGTGACTTAAGTTACTAAACCAGGCGAAAACTCATTAACCTATTCGATATGATGGCTATGGGGATTAAATGAGATAAATTTATGTAATAATTGTCCAACATTTACCTCACATACAGTATATAGGCTCACTCAACAACTGTTGGTTGCCTTTTTTCATTTATCACACAGCAAAAACTTGGTTCAGAGAAAATGACTTATTTTATGAAGAGGTATCTTACATTACAAATTGAACAAATAATTCTCTTGTATTATCTAGGCAAAGGGGTTCTACATAAAACTGAAAACAATACGGGACATATTATTTACAACTTACAGATAATGACACTAAGTTCAGAGAAGTCCAATAATTAATAAAAGGTCACACCTAACAGTAAAACTAAGATTCCTGACATCAAAATCAAAGAGTTAAGTTCATTATAATCTCAGCAATAGATCACACACACACATATTATATATATAAGATGGATTTATATATAAATTTATATATATATAATTATATATAAATTATATATATAAATTTTTATATGTAAAAATTTTTATATATAAAATCAGGTGGATTTATATATATATATAATATGTATATACACATACATACATATATATATATGTTAGGCTTTATTAATTTATATATGGTGCCCCTTGTCCATAACAAATAAAAAAGTAAGAGGCCTGGGCAGTGTGACTCAGTTGGGTGTCATCCTGCCTACGAAAAGGTCATTGGTTCAACTCCTGGTTGGGCACATGCCTGGGTTGAAGGTTTAGTCCTTGATCAGGGAACGTGCAAGAGGCAACTGATCCATGTTTCTGTCACATCCTGTTTCTCTCCCTGTCTTTCTCCCCATCTTCCCCTCTCTGTAGAATCACAAATTTGACAAACATTAAAAAAAAAGTGAGTGAGAAACATCAGGATCTGGCTCTTCAGCACACTCAATCCCACCTGTGCCTTGCTCATATAAAGTTCCTCAAAAAGTTAAGAATTGAGCTACTATATGATCCGGCAATAATCCTTCTTCTGGGTATCTACCCAGAAAATATGAAAACTTTCATTTGTAAATATGTATGCAACTCTATGCTCATTGAAGTATTTTTCATAATAGCCAAGACATGGAAACAACCTGTCCTTTGATGGATGATTGTATAAAAAAGATGTGAAACACACACACACACACAATGGAATATTCTTCAGCCATAAAAGATGAAATATTGCCATTTGCAACAACTTTGCTAAATCTTGAGTTTTATTCTAAATGAAATAAGTCACAGATAGAGAGTAGGAAGGCAGCTATTGGAGAGGGAGGTTAGAGCGTGCAGAGGTCAAGCCAAAAGGAAAAAGGACTCATGAACAAAGACAACAGTGTGTGATTTCAGGGGGAAGGAGGTATAAGGGGGTTAAATGATAATGTAAAAAATACAATAATTTTTTTAAAATATTTTTTTACATATTTTATTTATTTTTTTTTAGAGAGAGGGGAAGGGAAGGAGAAAGAGAGGGAGAGAAACATCAATGTGTGGTTGCCTCTCACATGGCCCCCACTGGGGACCTGGCCCGCAACCCAGGCATATGTCCTGACTGGGAATTGAACCATGATCCTTTGGTTCACAGCCCGCGCTCAATCCACTGAGCTACACCAGCCAGGGCAAAAATACAATAATTTTTTAAAATAAAAAAAATCAGATGGAAAAAAACAAAGACCATATAATTTACTCATATGTGGGATGTAAAACAAAAACAACAAATGAACAAACAAAACAAACACATAAAGAAACAAACAAAAAAAACCCCCAAATTCATAGATCCAGACAACAGAATGGTGTTTACTGGAGGGGAATGGTGTTAGGGGAGGACAAAGAGGTAAAGGGGGTCAAATACATGATGACAGAAAGAGACTAGGCCTCAGGTGGTGAGCACACAGCAGAGTACTTAGATGTTGTGTTATGAAGTTATACACCTGGAATTTACATAATGTTATTAACCAATGTTACCTCAATACATTTAATAAAAATGTGAAAAGTTAACAAGGCAGTACAATCTATAAGGTAAATCTGAATTTGTCCCAAAATGCATTGATCACCACTTCAGGGACCATTATATCAGTTTCCCTATCAACTATCTTCCTGAATACATGACCGAAATTTAGAAGGAATGACCATGGTTTTACCACTAGTGCATTTAAAATATTTCTATAAAATACCCCAAAAAGTGAGACATAGCATGCAAATGCTTCTGCTTTTTTAAACTAAGGAGAAAGACTATCTGGCTAATTAAGTAGAGAAGATCACAAAACAAAGCTTCACCCCAACAAAATGCTGAGCCTGGCAATAACTAGAAATTCTCAACACAAATACTGATTGATAAATTGAACATTCCCAAATGACACCTTAGTCGTTTATTAGCTAATGACAATAACTATTATTTACTGTGGATTTATTACATGTCAAACACCAAAAACTCACTTGCCCGATGACACAGAACTACTAAGAGGAGAACTGGAAATTGAAATGGATGCTGTACGACTCCAAAGCTGACAGTCTAGCTAGGAGGCAAAGTAACCTGCACTATTTAATCACCTAATAAACTGATAGGAAATCCTTCTCATGCATTCTGGACAATGCCACTATGAACATCTGCAAAGGTGGTTGATTTTGTTTGTTTTCATTTATAAGTAATTCTATGACGATATTGCTATGATATATGATTTCATCTGGTCTCCCAGATTTTCTTTTTATGATAAAGCAACAAAATACTTCTCTCTGGATTCCACTTCACCAGATCAAAGCACAGTGCCATGAATTCCTTAACTTCCAGGAATTAAATGTAAAAAGCCACAATATTCTTCTACTCTTGTACACGTATCACTTCCCATGTAACCAAATTACACCATGTCTGTGATGAAGCATCACCAATATTCACTAGTTATCCACCCCTAGAAGAAATCATAAAATCAAGCAAATACATTCTAACTCAGGAAGGAAATTTACTAGAGCAGAAAGCAATTATCTAACTTGACATTTGACCAGAATCCTCAGGTTAACTAGAAATCAACAAGGAATTTTACCGTTGCAAAATGACCTTGACTTTGTAGTCATCTTGGTCTATCTTTAAGAGGTTCTGTGAAAATGTACTTGATTTATAAAAGAAACAAACAAACAAAAAACTGCCCCCGAGGTTTCTAATGTTTTGCCATTGCATTAGAAATAAGAAAAGTAACTGTCTGTGGCGTATTTCAATCAAGGACTTGTCATCCAGAATCTTCAGTGATGTGGGAAATATTTTTTGAGGTCAGGGGAATATTCAAAAATGAATAGAAAAGAAATAAAATAAACTAGCAATAAGGAAGTAAAGCTCCATAATTAACATTTTGGTTGAATTATTAAGTCAAATGAACAGAAAGCCTTATAAATAATTGCCACTGAAACAATGTAAGTTACTTCATCATATTTGTAAATTTGATGCAGATCAATTTATTTGATGAGCTATCACTGATTATTAAATCAAATTAAAATATTGAATTAATTATGCTGTGTTCCAGATATTTTGGAGATATAAATTCAGTCAGTCAGCACTTAGAGAGTTTTTACTTTATGCAAATACTGTTCTGCAGACACAGGGTGAAATAGGTCATAGAGCCTACCCTCAAAGAGCTCACAGCCCAGTAAGACACATACATGTGAATATAGCCCAGTCTGCACTCTTCTAACCTAACTAGCTGTATGCTCTAAGCAATAATAATAAAATAAAGCACATAAATTCTAAAGCTTACATTTATTACCATTCATGAAACAATATTCCTTTAGTCTGGGGATAACACATAGAAATGAAACCATTCACGTACTTTCATATGTACTTGCTTTGGTCTCAAGAACTTAAGCAATATTTTTAGAAGTGTAAAGTAATATAAACATATTTTAGAGATAGCAGTCTAATTTCTAAATCAAAGACTAAGCATTACATTTACATGCAGTCATCCTATTGACAACATGATGCGTACCCTTTCCTGGGGACACAAGGCCACTCACAAACACTGATGACCTATGCCTGGCATATTTAATTACAGTGTCCAGTTGTAAAGATGTAAATAAGTAAAACATATTCAAATTTTGTTTAAATAAATGAAATTATAACTTCATGTTCGGATTCACATGAAATACGGAAAATGAAAGGATGACATTTTTATATGTTGCATTATATGTATATATATGTTTATGTAGATAGATACATAAGTTGTCATAAGCAGTAATAATATGAGTTTCTGTGTGTGTTTTATATTTTGTGGAAAGTGGGTAAAAAAATGTTTGATATAGAACATATATTGTTTAAGACTTTTGCATTGCTTCTGAACTTACTCTTTCTCCTTTTCTTCCATCACATCTACCAAGCATTTAACCAACAATGCCCAGATTGCTTCAAAACTGAGATTATTGGCCATGTTCTTTCCAAAAAAATTAAGGAGGGGCAGCCAAAAGATAAGACACAGGTTCCCTTGAATGAACCCAGGTACTTTCAAAGAGGCAGAATGATGACTATCCATTATGGTTTGCAAACACCGACTGTAAGAAAATCTAGGAGAGACAACTAGAATGCTCAACATGAGAACTCAGTTGCTGTGAACTGAACCGTGTTCCCCCAATTCGTATGTTGAAGCCCTAATCTCCAATGTGAGGGTATTTGAGGATTGGACCTTGGGACGAATCAGGTTTAAATGAGGTCATGAGTGTGGGTCCTTTATAATGGAATTTTAGTGACCCTATAAGAAGAAACACCAGTAAGCTTGTTCTGTCTGCCATGTGAAGACATGGAGAGAGACGATAATCTGCAAGACAGGAAGAAAGCCCTCTCTGGCATCTGACCATGCCGGCACCGTGACTGCAGACAGCCATACTCCAAAACTGTGAGAAAATTAATTTCTTTTGTTTAAGACACCCAGTCCATGGTATTTTATTAAGGCAGCCCAAGTAGACAAAGATACTTATGTAAATTTATTACTTAATTTTGAAGAAAATAAACTATGCTATAAATTGCTGAGCCATAAATCTTTGTTTTTGAATTGGGAGGTTAAAGTATGTTTACAATTTATTCATCTACTTTCTGAATATTCAGCTTCATATGGCTATCAATAAAAACAAAATTTTCTATATGTGCAAATAAAAATGTATATCTTTACCCATACCGGAGAAAACAGAAATGAATTTAAGACAACACAGGTATAAATATCATAGAAAATTTCATTTACAGGGATATAATCATGATTGCTTCAAAAATAAATAACCTCTCTATACTCCTGGATGATTAAGGAAGAACTGAATTTCTTACAGAAATTCTATAGAACCTTAACTTTTCTTCTAGTCATGATGCTGGAAATAGCTTAATACATGTGCTGACATCCATTTGTCTAAGTCCCCGAGGTCCATTCTTGTGTTAAACCATCAGACAGTAAGGCCCATTTACCACATCATCTCAGCTCTTCAAAGAACAGCTTTCACTGAGGCACAACTTAATGTGATGTCCTTTGCCTCTATTGAACGTCGATACAGGAACCATTAGTTTGGGCAATGTTTCTTTGTGTTTGAAGGTTTTATTCATGGGTGTTCTCTGTGTAAAGACCCAGGGAACAAATTTCCTTTTTTTTGTTTTTTAAAGAAAAGTTTTGTCCTCACATCTTCCTAATGTCAAAAAATACAAATAAAAATTGTTAAACTCTCTGTATTTCATTTTTCTTAACATCTGAAAACTAAAGCCATATATCATTGCTGTTATCTTGTTTTTGCTAAACCCAAGACATTCAACTTATTTAAATAGGGTGCATAAAATCCTGTATTCTTGAAACATACAACTCAGTGAGTGTACCTCTTAATGATTAGAATTTTTTTCAAGATGCACAGTACAGTAGCTGAAATCATTTCCTTTTCTCAGGGATTAAACTTTTTATTTTATCACAGCTTTTCACTGATGCATTTGAAAGTAACCAAAAGTCAAATGCAACTATTTAGTCTCAAAATGGCATTTCAAATATGTGCCATATGAGAAGTGATTTGCCCTCAATGGGCAGATAGTGTGCTAAGTTGTGGCAACGTGCAAAATGCACTAGATTCAGTATGATCCAAATAATAAGCCCATTTCACTAAATTTATGACTAAAGTCATGTAGCATAGTGCTTCACAAGTCAGGCAATGTAAATTCTATAAATAACCAGGATAGAGGATCCTCCACCTTAGCCACATTCTAGAAAGTTAGAAATATGTTCTGACCATTGCAGATCCATTCCTCCCTACTCCTCCGACTCCCGTGTCTTCCTGTCAGTGCCATGCTGTGCTAGTGAAGCACAACCTGTTCATTTGGAACTTCAGTTAGAGGAGATGTTTAGAGACCACCAACAGTTTTTACTGCATTTCCACTCAAGATTAGGACTGAGATAAGATAACTCAAGTATTATTTCTTCATGATAGCTAATGGGAAAATTGGTTTGAAAGTGAAGGGTAAAAGTGATACAAAAGAACATTAGCCCCAAATCACATTTCATGAGATAACCACATAAATGTCTTTCAAATCTGGTACGTCTGACTTATTCATTTGGATACAGGTAGCAGGTGTAGAGTTACCATGAAAAGTGATCTAAAGCAGGGATGAATGTGTACAATCTCACTATGTTTCATTGGCCAAACAATTCATGGCACCAGCTCAATGCCCCAACATCTAAATCAGTCCCTGAAGTCAGCTTGGGGTAACTAGTTCTTTCTCTTGTCTTAACATATGTCTCACACATGTGTCTATGTATAATATATATATATATATATAGATAGATAGATAATATAATATGTGTATAATTTTTTAATCCTCACCTGAGGACATATCCATTGATTCCAGAGAGAGAGGAAAGGGCAATAGATAGATAGATACATATATACATTGATGCGAGAGAAACATTGATCTGTTGCCTCCTGAACGTGCTCCAACAGTGGAACAAACCCAGGATGTTCTAGAGTCAAACCCACAGCCTTTTGGTTTGCAGGACGATGCTCCAACCAGCTGAGCTGCACTGTTCAGGGCACTTACCCTAGCTATATGAACATGCCCTTTTTCTTTGTACACTTGAGGCCCTTTAAGTATTACCGAGGGAAGTTATAGCAATTAATGGAAGCTCTGATAAACATGGCAGATTAAACATATCTATCTTCAGCCTCTAAGAATACCACCAACATGAAAATAAATTAGTAAAAATGGATGAAACATGAGGGCAAAATAAGTGAAAGACTTAACTACAGCACATAAGATATATCAATAAAGATGTAGATGGTGAAAATAAATTCACAAATGGTAACTGTCCTAATAAATGGAGACAGTTGAAACCAAATGCAGCCAAAGAACCCTTAGAGACTCAGTAATTGAAGGTACAGGTAATTGTGTAGGCAGATACATAGGCAGAAGTAAAGGAGGAGTCTGAAAAAGGGATGACTTGTTAAAGTCTTAATGGGAATTTTGACCCTCATATCTATTTTCTTACCATAGAATAATTTGGAGTTAAATTTCTGAAAATCTTGATATTAAGAGCCTGTGGATTTGAGGCTGCATCAGTCGGGGCAGAGATATTGTGCAATTTTAAGAACAGGAAAATTAACTGAATTATACATTCTAAATGGAGGCTCACACTCCAGTCCTCATACTCCACAACCAGAGGGCTAACAGTCAAGTTTACACACACCTTTTGGGCAGTGGGTTGGAGGGGTCAGCCACAGGAGACTGGTCTGAACTGGAAAGCACAGTACATATATATATCTAGTCATTATGTTGCAGACCTTAAAATTATATAATTTTATGGCAATTATATCTCAATTTTTATTGAGATATCTACAAATACTGATTTTGGACTTTCCCCAATGAAATGGCCAACTCCTCATGAAACAGTGCTATAGAAAGATTACAAACCTAGGCAAAGAGAGCACTTCCAATTACTTTTCAAGCCCCTCACTCTTAAAGAGGTACATTATAAGATATTTGATAAATATCCTTTAGTGAAAAATAGAAAAGAAACAGAAAAAAAGCACCTTGTAGAAGCAGAGAAAATACTGAAATGTTATCATTAGTGTCTCAGAGAGATAAGAAGTTACTGAAATCATGATGTAAAAGCAGACTGCTATAAAATAGAAACAGAG
>PVKM010049508.1:0-10929 GCA_004027735.1 Carollia perspicillata
CCCTGATAGGTTGCCCTGGTGCATGATCACCGTGTGCTCTTGTTAGTGATAGGTCAGTTGGGTGCGTGATCAGCGCATGATCATGTTAGTGATTGGTCGGTTAGGTGCCTGATCAGCGTGTGATCAGTACCTTGATTGACAGCTGGTTCCCGTGCTCTACGGATGCAATGCTAGCGCTCTGACCGCAATTATGCTGACGCCCTCTTGTGGGCAACACAAGAAGTGCAGCCTCTTGGGCTGACTGCATCAGTAAGCCAGGCCGCAACAGGGCATCACTCTGGAGATTGTTGGAAAAGTAGGATCTCAGGCCCTACCCTGATCTAATGAATCAGGCCGCCTTTTGTCAAGATCTCAAGGTGATTTGGATTCCTGTTAAACTGTGAGAAGCATCTAGACACATATTTGCAGTCTCTGTATAACTGAACACTGTTAAAAGGCTATTGACAGCAATCCAAAACTTGAAATTTGAAGATTATGCTACAGGTGAATACTAAATTGTATTAAAATGTCATTGCTTCCTAAATTAGAATTCAATCAAGTGGCCTCAATAAGCATGCAAAATTTTGAAATGATGCAGGTTTTTTCCAACCCAGTATACTCTGTTATTTAAAATTGTAGCTGTCTTATGTAGCCTAGTGTATTGTGCGCTGGCCTGTGAGCCAAAAGGGTCACCCCTTGGATTCCCAGTCAGGGCACATGCTTGGGTTGCAGGCCAGGCCCGCCCAGTAGGGGGCATACAAGAGGCAACCACACATTGATGTATCTTTCCCTCTCTTCTCTTTTCCCATTCTCTAAAGATAGATAAATAAAACCTTAAAAAAAATTTTAAGAGAATTTCTCAGTAGCATGATATTGTAAGGAATCATACAAGGCTTCCCCTCTTTTCTGAATAAGTTTTTTGGAAAAATTCACCTTATAACTGGGTATGTCTGATGAACATATGGTGTACTTTCCTGGATTGCTTGAGTGTTCTAAGTACTTTAAATGTAGTTTTTGTGTTTGTATGTGTTTGTTTCCTGGAAAAGATAGTTGAAGAAATATGTTCTAATTATCATGAACTTTTTCCCATGTATTTTGTTTGAGTAGGTGGAGAAGCTTTGGGAACTTCTGTGCCCTCTGCTTCGAACGGCATTGTCCAACATCACGGTAGAAACTTACAACGACTGGGGAACTTGTATAGCGACGTCCTGTGTGAGTTCTCCTGCTTGCTTTTGTGTCTCACTCACCTATTCAGGCATTATACTCTGTGTCAAAATCTGTGAAATTGCATTATACCTCTTGAATCATGAAATTTTATTCATAGTTATATCATCTTAACATAATTGGAAATGGATCTGTTCAGTCTTTCAAATAAGCCTGGAGTGATAACCTTAACAGATTATTACATCTTGGCCATGGTTTTCACCATAGTTTAGATTAGGTGATAAGTCAAATCATATGTAACTTACATATAGTAAAAGCCAGATGATATGGAGTTTTTGGTGTTATTTTTAATGCTAAGTAAGTCCATAGCTCATATACTTTGATTTAAGGAAAATCTGTTTAGCTAACAATTTTCTCCCTGTTAATCTTTGTATATGAGCTATGATAACATATTTAGATTTGACTCACTTGTGAGTTTTAACTTGATTTTCTTCCTCTGTGCCTATATTTATTTATATATGTATTTATTTATATATAATATTTATATTTCTAAAGTAACATAATTTGACTTATTTACAGAATTGTAGACCTCTGTTTTAATTGTTTCATATTTTCAACGCAGGAGAGCAGAGATCCCCGGAAACTTCATTGGCTTTTTGAGCTGCTGTTGGAGTCACCGTTGAGCGGTGAAGGCGGGTCCTTTGTAGATGCATGGTAAATAAGAAGACACTTATGTAGTTACCAAAAGACTTGACAACAAAACTTAACATGTTTGTGCTTGATGTATGAATGAATGGAAGTGAACTGCCTACGCTCATGAAGGCTAGATCATATTACTACAGTTAAACCTTGAACAATACAGGTTCAAATGGTGCCGATCCACTTATGTGCAGATTTTTTTCAATACATACGCAGTCCTCCATACACCAGCTTTAGCACCCAGGAATGCAGCCAACCTTGGTCCAAAAAAGGAATTCACGGATGCAGAGGGCCAACTGTATGCTTTGTTGTACATCGTTTTATGTCGAGGTCTGGAGCATCTGCCGATTATGGCATCCACAGGAGAGTCCTGGAACCAGTCGCCCTGCAAATACTGAGGGACAACTGAAATTTGGGGGGTGTCAAAAGTTACATGGAGACTTTTAACTGCCCAGAGGTCAGTGCCTTTAACCCTCATGTTGTTTAAGGGTCAACTGTACTTCTGTGAGGTAGGATGTGATCCATTTCAGTACAACAATACTAAGCAGAGTTACTTCTCAATTGGGAACAAGTAAGAGAAATGGAAACAAGTAAGTCAGATTCAGCCTTTTGTATCAGGACTGCCTTTTTGTCCCAGGACAATATTAACTTCCTTGACACAGCTTCTCATTGTTCACTTTTTCTTATTAGGAAAAATATATTTGGTGGAGTATAAGGAGCTGGGGAAAAATAGTGCATAAGAGAAAGAATTCTAGATAATCCTGTTAACAAGGAGAATAATTATTTAATTCTTGAGGAAAATTCCAGTGCTTAGAGATGAACTCATTCTTCTTTTGATTGTATGATAATAGACATAAAATGAGAATACAGAGAAAATGAGGCAGGGAAAATGAAATCTTCATAAAGGTTTTTATTATTAGGTGAGAAAATGTACACTTTTCAGTGGATACAGACATCGTTAATCTCTACTGTCAGTATGTAAGGACCCTGATACAGCTCTCCTGTGCTTCTGTTTTAGTCGACTCTATGTACTGCAAGGCGGCCTTGCCCAGCAGGAGTGGAGAGTGCCTGAGCTATTGCACAGACTGTTGAAGTATTTGGAACCCAAACTCACCCAGGTTTACAAAAATGTCAGGGAGAGAATAGGAAGGTAGGTATTATTTTCTCTGTGGTTCGGTATACCTCTTGAGCTCTTTTTATTAAATTTTAATATCTAATGATACACTGGTTATGTTACTCTTGAGTTTCATGTTGTCCTCTTCCTCAAATTTTGTTTTGTATTATGGGATCTAGACAAGAGGCTCTGAATGTCAAACAGATGGCAGTGTGCTCGAAAGCCAGAGTCACTGCACACCAGTTTTTATTATCTCAGAATTGCAGGCACAGGCACAAAAGACCCTCTCCAGGAATTATCTTGGTTGGGTTATAACTTCTGAACCCTGGTTTTATTGAGAATGTGGGATCTCTTCTTACTATATATATTTTCTTTTCCAGTGTGCTGACCTACATATTCATGATAGATGTTTCTTTGCCAAACACCGCGCCAACTACATCCCCTCGTGTTCCTGAGTTTACTGCTCGAATTCTGGAGAAATTGAAACCCCTCATGGATGTGGATGAAGAAATTCAGAACCATGTTATGGAAGAAAATGGAATTGGGGAAGAAGATGAGCGAACTCAGGGCATTAAACTCTTAAAAACTAGTGAGTAGCAAGTTAATAGAAACTTGCTTAAAATAGACATTATTTATATTTTCCTAGGGCTTTTTTCTCCCTTTTTTTATTAGGATAAAAATGTACTTAATATAAAATAATACAGTGGCATCAAAGGCATTCACACTGTTGTGCAGCCTTCCCCATCTCTCTTTAGTACTCCTTCCATCTGACAGAATTGAAACTGTGCCTATTAAGCAGCAACTCATTCTCCCCTGGCCGCAGCCCCTGGCGGTCGCCATTTTACTTCCTGTCTCTGTGATGCCTCGTCTAGGCACCTCATATAAGTGGAGTCATACATGTCTTCTTTTTTCATTTTGCAGAGTGTTTTCAAAATGTTTTTTCCTCTGTTGGTGGACATGTAGGTTATCTACACGTTTTTGCTGTTGTGAGTAATAAGGCTGTGAGCTTTGATGTGGAAGTATCTGAGTCTGTGCTTTCAATTCTTGTGTATAAATTGCTAGGCCGTATGGTAATTCTGTGTTTTAACTTTATGAGGAGCGACCAAGCTATTTTCTGTGGTGGCTGCACCGTTTTACACACCAGCAGTGCAGCAAGGTCCATTTCTTTCAAATTTCTGTTAACACTTGTTTTCATGACTACAGCTATCCTATTTGGTGTAAAGAAGGTATCTCACGGTTTTGATTAGTATGTCTCTAATGATTAGTTATTGAACATCTTTTCATTTGCTAATTTTCCATTTTTCTATCTTTGGGGAAATACCTATTCAAGTCTTTTTTGCCTGTTTTTGAATTAGATCTTATGTTGTTTAGGAGTAGTTCTTTATGTTCTGGATGTCAGTCTCTTACTTGATATATGATTTTCAAATATTCTCCCATTTTGTGGATTGTCTTTTTACTCTCTTGATGGTGTCCTTTGATGAGCAAGCATTTTGTTTTTATAAAGCCTAATTTATCAGTTTTTTCCCTTTTTGCTTTACTTTTGGTATCAAAAAATTGCTATATCCAATGTCGTAAAGTTTTTCCCTTAGGTTCTCTTCTAAGAGTTTTATCCCTTATGTTTGGGTCTTCCATTCACTCTAGTTTTTGTGAACGGTATAAGATAAGAGATCAGCTTCATTCTTTTTGCTCATGGATGTCCAGTTTCTTAGAACCATTTGTTGAATAGACTTTCATTTCTCCATTCAGTAGTCTTGGCACTCTTGAAAATAATTTGGCCAAATGTGCGAGTGTTTATTCCTAGGCTCTCTAGTCTGTTTCATTGGTCTGTACGTCTGTCCTTATGTCAGTACCGTACTGTTTGATTACTATAGCTTTGCAGTAAGTTTTGAAATCTGAAGTATGAGCCCTCCAACTTAGTTCTTTTTCAAAATTATCTTGGTAATATGTGGTGTACTATTGTTTTTATATCTAAAAGTTCTTGAGGGATTCTAAATATAAACAACTAACTTAGTCATTATTTTTGCTACCTTGGGATTATTATGGAAGTCTAGTTTTATTTGGTAGACTTGTTAATTTGCTGATTCATTCTTTGAGAGTTGCTTCAGCATTCTAGATTGGTCAACACCTTTTATTGTGAGCCCTGTCATACTGCTGATTGGTGTCTAATTTATGCAGTAATATACACAGTGTGTTTATTATCACTGAAGCACTGTCAGAGTGGCTGTCTGACACTAGCATTACAGTGCTATTCTACTTTGTGGTGTCTAATTGAATAACAAAGACTGATTCCGCATATTCATTTCCAAATAGTATTGAAATGGCTAATGGCGAGTGCAGGAAGATCCTTCTCCACAGCAGTCACAGAACAACTTCAGCTTTTACCTTTGTTTTTTAAGGTACGTTTATGGCTAAAATTAAGAATGCATTCCCTTTGACCTTCAAAAGGGATTTATACCTATCATCTGAGGGTTGATAGGTTTTCAGACTGTGTTGTATGATTTGGTTGTGTCTCAAGAAATACGATAGCCACAGGAAAATCATTAGTCGATAGTAGTTCAATATTTGTTGAAATAATCTTTGTAATATTAGGTAAGAGTAGGATCTTGATAAGGTGAAAAGTTTATAGCCTGAACATTGTTTCACTGATAGGCAGTTTCCAAGTAATAATTAGAAAAATACTAATAGCTAAAAAGAAAAGCCATGATGAAATTTTTGACTATAGCTGTTTCTGACTTTTTAACATGGTGTGTAATGAACCCGAAGATCAAAATGGTTGGTATATTTATTTTACAGTGCTAAATGGCACTGTAATTAGTTCTAGCAAATAACAATGGGAAGTCACTTAGGTATATCTGGTAATCATACAATGACATTGAAATTTTATTTGAACACTATAACCTGAGGTGGTTTTAATTACTCATCTAGTCAGAGGATGAAGGCAGTAAAACTGAGATAGAAAAAAGGGCTCAGGAGGATCCCATCTGAAGTTTGGGTGAAGAACAGGGTCTTTGTCACAGTAAGGCTTTGGTTAACTTCATTTGTTATGGGCATGCAGTGAAATTTCATACTGCTAAGCTTTGAATATTTTATGTAAATTGATATAATCCTTGTTGTGTAAGAGAAAAGTAATTTCTTTTTGGAAATTTATACTTAAAACAAGAAAATACATTTAAAATATTTTAGAGGATACTTATTTAAGAGTTGGAGACAAATAAAATAAGGTAGAATGAATGTACCTTGTTGTATGAATTTGTCTTTGGGACCCAAAACCAAAATTAAATGACAGAAAAGGGCAAAAATTAAATAAACGAACCATACCCCACTGTGTATCTTATCTGTTTGGTAGGATAAATACACAGAGCAGTGACTTTTAAAAACTTAGAAATTCATACATGGCTTATAGATAATATCCTTACTAATTTTATTAGAATAAAGCTATTATGTGTATTGTATAATAAAGAGCAAATAATAATTGTCGGTAGGAACCAAGATTTTTATCATGAAAGACATGAGATATAAAAAATCCAGGCTGATTAGTAAATCCCTGTAATCCTACATTTGAAACTATGGTTTTGATCTCATGATCCATTTCTATTTAGAAAATATGCTTATTTGCTAGCAGTGTCCACTGAAAAAGCGCAGGACACTAATCAACCTACTAGCAGTCAGCACTCCCAGTGCCCAGATTGCAGTTTTAAGCGTCATCTCCCACTAGAAGAACCAGGGTTGGTTGGAGAAATGGCTATTTCAGGTGTAGACCAAGAAATGTATAGGGTAATCTTGTCATACTGGAAACCAAGGATGCTACAATTGTGTTAAAGGACCCAGGAGCCAGTTTTAGCATCAGTGAGAACAGTAACTACAATGGATCAAAGACTTTGAGTTTGTTGAAATTCATTCGTTATAATGATACCTTTTTTTTTTTTAATCATTGTTCACTTTTGGAGGCTAGGAGGCAAATCATTCTGAGTGAGGGAAGGGTGGTTGCCTTTGTACTTATTGGCTGCTATTTTTCCATTTATGTCTTTGGTTTGTTTCATTCTCTAGATTGCCCCAGTGGAAAATGACAATAGCTATGATGAACTGAAAAGAGATGCGAAATTATGTTTATCACTAATGTCTCAGGGGTTGCTTTACCCTCATCAAGTGCCTTTGGTACTTAAGGTGCTAAAACAAGTAAGTGTATAACAGATACATATATCTATCTTTTGGTTGGAATTTTGGCTTATCATTCTAAGAATTTCACAAAGTCATCTGCAGTGCACAGCAATACCTGATACTTGTTTTCATTTTGAGTTTGCTTTTGGTGTGAGAGAATACATGTATGGACCAGAGAACAGACCTGGATTCTCTGTCTGGCTCTGTCACCAACTCCTTGGGCAGGTCACCGAACTCCAAGTTTTTGTATACACATAAAGAGTTCATATTGAAGCACCTAGGGTACAAAGTGCTCATGAGGGAAGAGGGTGGTCATTTTCTTTTATCATTTTCCCATTATTTTATTCACTTAAATTCCTGGCTGATGGTAGAAAGGTGTGGGTGATTTTATATTTTCTGGCACCATTTTTAGTAAACTGTGTGCTCACCTTTATTCAGGTCATACATGTGTTATATAATATTTAAAAAATGAACTATATTCCCATGGTTTTCAGATGTTTTAAGTTTGAATAACACCGAAAAATGTTTTAACAGCTCAAAATTTTGGTATTCTTTTTGTAGTGGAATTTGGTAGTTCTCAATCTTTTTTGTTTTCAATGCCCTGCTACTATAAAAAAATAAAACAATGTGCAGCCCTTGGGGGACTGAGTCTTTAATTTAATTATAAATCACTTTTCTCTTCTAAAGTTGACTTGCATTTGTATGTTCCTTTACCTTTACTCTCATTCATATATCCTGAATACCTTTACCTGAAACAGCTCATACAACCCTTCATTTAGAAGGAACTGTAAGGTGAGCTTGTTCTAACTATTCCCGTAAAATAGGTAGTTTTTTTTAGAAGATTATATCATTTGTGGGTAATTTCAGTGTCTGTCATCTCATGCTCTTGTCAGCACTGTTTTCATTGTTTCTACTTCTCATTCACAGACAGCAAGAAGCAGTTCTTGGCATGCTAGGTACACAGTACTGACCTACCTCCAGACCATGGTGTTTTATAACCTCTTTATTTTCCTCAACAATGAAGATGCCGTTAAAGACATCAGATGGCTGGTTATAAGTCTTCTGGAGGATGAACAGCTAGAGGTAAAATTTAAGTTAAAGCATATCAAAATATAATAAATTTAAAGAAAGCATCATGGCTCCTTTTAGGTAGTATTTACACATTGATAAGATGTGTTCCATTAAAGTGTAAATTTTAAAAGTGACTTTCACTTTAACACAGCTCTACAGGATTAATTTTGATACTCTAATCGTGATTTCCTATAGTACAAATGGTAACACGTTGAGCAGTTCTTGTCTTGGTTTCTCTTTTGTGAACCAGAGTTTTCTTATCGATGAAATTGCATGTGATAATACTCTGTGTATCTTGCTGATTTTTAAAGGACTTACAAAAATGTGCATGAAAGTAGTTTCAAGAGAATGAAGATCTACATGTAAATGCTATCATCCAGGAAACTTAAGATAGAATTGTTGTCCCCTCTTATTTTTTTTGGTAGAGAAATTAAAGACAACTTTTGTGGTAGGACTACATTAAAGTTTTGTATAAAAAGGTATATTTATTAGTTGAAATAGCCTAATATAAGAATAGCATGTTGTGATAAATGTGGAGTAACATATAACTTCCAAAATTGGCTTTAGGTTAAGAAAATGTAATTGAAAATTTTACTTATTTTATTTTAGGGGCTTAATGAGTTTCCCATGTAGTGGAGCACTCCCAGTTACTATGTACTGTATTCGAGAGCACCGAGTGTATCTGTAGGATATTGGGAATGGGAATTTCTCCACCTCCCTAATGAGCCTGTTCATTCTGCAGTCCAGCTCCTTAAGTTCTTTGAGCAAACAGTGTCTATCAGGGGTGTCCAACCTGTAACCCACGGGCCACATGCAGCCCAGGATGGCTGTGAGTGTGACCCAACACAAAATTGTACATTGAACCTTTTTCTGTTACTGTTTTTAACTAAAGAATGCAAATGGGAAGGTGGAAACTCGAAAGTCAGTGTTTCCCAACTTCAAGGGCTATAGCACTTGCATTAAAATTTAACATTTTCTGGACCTTGTTTTACAGCATTTTTATATATTATTTTTATATTTTCATACAAGTAGTTGGCTTAAACACAGTTGTTGCCATAAACATAACCATGACGTTTATTAAAATGTGATGCTGAATGTCAGTAATAGTTAAATACAGCTATTTATGGTAATGGTGGGGGGAAAAACTTTGTTTTGAGAAATGTTTAAAGAAAGCTTTCGGTAGGAAAATATTTTATGGAGAAGTTAAGTTTTATATAAAACAATTAAACATTTATCCAAATGTAGTGGCTTTCTTCCACTTTGAGGCTATAGCCCCTTTGACAGTGTGATAAAATCTCTATTAATATTGTTAAAAACTGTGGTGTCAGATGAGGACTAGCTTTATCAGGGTGATCACTTCATAAGTTACATAAATGTCTAATCACTGGGTTGTACACCTGAAACTAATATAATATTGTGTGTCTACTGTAATTGAAAAATAAAAATTATTTTTAAAAAATCTCTATTAAGAAACTGCAAAAGAGCATTTATACAAATGCCAAGGACAGTGCCCCCCGCAGTTCCCACACCACCCTCTAGTCTCTGTTGTTCCACCAGGTTTGGGACCCTAACTCTAACAAAGTGATTTGTCTCTGCAGGTTCGAGAGATGGCTGCAACCACCTTAAGTGGTCTGCTACAATGTAACTTCCTTACCATAGACAGTCCTATGCAGATACATTTTGAACAACTTTGTAAAACAAAACTACCGAAGAAAAGAAAGCGAGACCCTCGTTTCATAGGAGATACGATTCCTTCTGCAGGTAACAGTACTGGGAGGAAACACCGTGTTCTTTTGGGAGTTAACCAGGCTTACTCAACAAATATTTATTGAATAATTGTATGTGCCCTAGAGCTGTGCTTAGGTACTGGGAATAGTTGTCTGTGTCTTTGAGGAGCTTCGTGTATAGAAGGCAAGTCCTGGTATGTAAAAGCTAAAATTGAGATAGGAACCGAGAAACCTGTACACTAACATAAACAAGAGAATCAGATCAATTACAGTGATGTTTAAAGAAAAATTTAAATGTGATTGCAAAGAAGCATCTGATCTTGCCATAAGTAACTGCAGTCATAAGAATAAGGAAGCTTACTCAATTTGCAGTAAGTGCTTCAAATATGAAGCCCTTAAGTGCTGATTATAGTAGGCACTTAATGATGCCATATAGTTACTTAATAGCAACTTCCAAAAAAACTCCAATGTATGTTCTACTTTGTTTGCTTGAGAACTATATGTACTGATTAAGTACCGTAGGAGTTTAAGGTCTTTATTATATTACTAAATGGCATTCTTTACAATTTTGATGATTCCAAATTCCCTTTATTTTTCTTTTTTAAAAATATTTTTTATTGATAATGCTATTGTCCTGTCGCAGCCCGCTGCGGCAGGGGGGCCTCGCAAGTGAGGGCTGGCAGGATGGGTAACAGAGAGGACCAGACTCTGGTGGTCGTGGCAAGTTTATTGAGAGAGCGCAAAGCTTTTAAGCACCGTGCCTCAGAAGCTGCAAAGCGTATCCTTGAGATAAAACTTACAAGTTCCCAGGGACAAGGTTCTCATTACTGCATACTTTTCTCGCACCTGCGGAGAAGGCCCATGCCCTCCCCCTGCACATGGGAACAACCAGATAATCAGCAGTTTGGAGGTAGCCAGGGCCCAGAACGGCCTTGAGGTTAGAAACCAGGTTTCCACACCACTCTCGCGGTGAGAAACCCTCTCCTTAACCCCTTATGGCCGCTGGGCCCCTACATC
>PVKM010049509.1:0-10948 GCA_004027735.1 Carollia perspicillata
GAAGGGAGAATGTAGGTTTAACTCACTGTAGCAATATTTTATTTGTGCATCTTCTCCCTGCCTTGGGGTTGCTTGGGAAGCTAAAATAAACCAACTACTGCCTACCTCTCCCTTGGCCTTTATCCCCATGAATCAAAAGAAGCTAAACTTGGAGTTGTAGTTTTAGGGGTTGAAAAGAGCAGTGATGAGGCAGAAGGAGATGTCCAGTAGGCAATTCCTAGGATAAAACTTCAAACTGTAGAGGCAAACCACTTTGCATATGCTATGATACATTGAACCCCAGAAGTACTTGGGGGTGTATTTCAATAATATCCCCTGCATTCTCCATCCCCACAAGTGGGGAAAATGGTTTCAACATAAAAGCCCTAAACTTAAGATTCTGGAGAGCAACATATATGTCTTTTCATCTTTATGGCCCCAAGATAACGCATAAAGCCTGGCCTCGAATCAGCACCCAATAAATGTATGAATGAACAAGAGAAGAAAGAAGAAGAAAAGGTGAAAGACAAGGGGGACAAAGGATAGCAAAGACTATGTTCTAAAGCAATTATCACTGACCTTTTTGGTAAGATCCATTACATTTTAACAAACTCTCCATGACTAAAAGAATATTTGTGTTCTTAAAGCTGACTTTGACCACACTTCACCTTTTCATACAGATTTGGATTTTTCCTTTACAATGGTGCTCCAAATAAAATTGAACTTACTTTATTCTTTCTTCCCTACTCCACCACCACCTTCCATATGCCCACTATCTTAATTCGCATTTGAAATAACAATAAAATTAATTGCTCATTGCACACTGGTTAAGATCATGTAAACCAACTTTCATTTATTATAAAATTCTCTTAACTCTGACTACAGGATATCAGTGAGGTATTGATCACAGAGAACTCTGTGTCATAGCCCTCACCCATGCTTTTGTTGGGAAGAAGAACCACAGAGTGGAAAAAGTGTGGGTATAAATCCGGCTTCTGCATGTCACTAGCTCTGTGTCCTTGCTTCAGTTATTGGGACTTTCTGAGTGCCAGTTTACTCATTTGTAAAAGGGTGAAAATAACTCTATTGGACTGTGAGAGTTACATGAAATGTATCAATATATCTGGAAACTTCTGTTTCACTTATCTTTCTAGCAAGGCTTGATCACCAAAGCAGTGGAGGAGGATCCCATTTTTTCCATTTCTGCATTGCAGTAAGAGTAAAGGTCAAACTTTCAACCCTCTTGCAAAATATTTATTTTAATTTTTTTTTTAAATCAGGGCTAGGTTTTAAGGAATGCCTAGGAGGTCTGAATGCTTGCATCTGTTGAACTTAGTGAGAGACACCTGGCTCCAAATCTTTACACGGGGAGGCAACTTTAAAAACAAAGAGGCACCCCACCTGCTGATTTCTTTGTTGGGAAACCAAGAATTATGTAACTCGAAATCATAAACAGTCCTCCTACAAAATGAGAAAGCATAGAAGGGACAAGTTTAATCAAGTTATGAACATTTTGAGACCTGTAACCACAAAACAAGCACAGGTGAAGAAACCTTCAGTTATAAGGCTGCTGTGTGCCAAGTCAAGCCTCAGGATATACATGAGTTGATATGATTGTTTTTATTCAGCTCTGGCAGGAGACAGCAAAGGGGCAGTGCTTTGGGAAGCCTAGACTGAAAATACTTTGATCCTTCGACAATTTCTGTTATGGAGAATTATCTCATTAATTTAGTGGCCATGTTGCAGAAAGAGTTCCAGAGAACAATACTATATTGGGGGTTGATGATATAATACTATGAACTGTTGGCTGCCTTTCACTGATAGGGAAGGCAGGTGGATAAACATCAGTGTACCACACCCAATGTGGGCCATGTTTTCTTTCAAAGGATCTCATTTGGCACAAAACATCTTTCCTTTACACCAGGAGTCAGCAAACTTTTTCTGTAAAGAGCCAGGCAGGAAGTGTTTTGGGCTTTGCAGGCCATAGAGTCCCTGTTGAAACTACTCACTTCTGCTGTTGCAGTATGAATGCAACAATGACAGTTCATAAACAAATGAGCATGACTTCCTTCCAATTAAATTTATTTATAAAAGCAGGTTATGGGTCATTGTTTGCTGACCCCTACTTTACACCAATATACTCTATAGTCACGCCAGACCCCAAACAACCCATACTACCAGCTGACATCATATTTTCATGTTCAAGAATAATTTAGTTGGATTTTTCAATAGAATGCATTTGCATTGTGTATTTTGAATCAGTGGCTTAGTCCAGGAAATATTCCTACCATAAAAACACCGTAGATTGTATCTTCTCTTCTTACATTTTTCCCTTGGGTGATTTTCAGGATGTTGCTATAAACTGCCCAGTTCAACTTGTACCTCTAGTTTTAATCCCGTCTTTCAGCAAATTCTCCAAGTACCAATGAACCTTCATCCTTCACAGAGTAGAAGCTCCAGTTTTGTTTTTTACAAACACACTGGCTGAGCGAGGACAAATGTCTTTAAGACTGTGTCATAGCAATGTACACTTCAGAATGCATTGTTACCTATGTGTTCAATGAATATTAGATGAGTAAATGAAAGAAGGAAGGAGGGAGGAAGACAGGAAGGGAGGGAGGGGAGGTAAGGAGAAAAGGTGAAATGTTGTTGAGTGTCACTGAGTCAATTTGTCTGCCAGACCAATATGTCTGGTTCTTTTGGAAGCAGATTTATAGTCAAGAGCTTTCTGAATAAGTGTACTTAAAATGTGTTTAAAGATTCCTCACCCTGGTGTGGCTTAGTTTGTCAGGCATTATTCTGCAAACCAAATTGTCTCTGGTTCGATTCCCAGTCATGGCACATGCCTGGGTTGCTGACCAGGTCCCTAGTTAGGGATGTGCAAGAGGCAACCTATGGATGTTTCTCTTACATATCAATGTTTCTCTCCCTCTCTTTCTCACTCCCCTATTAGAAAAAAAATAAATAAATTTATTTATTTCTAAAAATAAATAAATAAAATCTTTAAAAAATATTCCTCAATAAGGAGAGAGTACTTCTTCATTCATTTACTTAACAGATATTTATTAAGGAATGTCTTTGTACCATGATTTGGGGATACGGTGATGAACAAACTAGAGAAAAATCTCTGCCCTCATAGAACTTGTCTGCCCCATTGGCAGGGGGAGTCAATAAACAAGCCAATTTATAATAAGATGCCAAGTGATAGGCTTTTAGCTTAGGTTCAAACATCAGCAGTTGGCACTGCCTCACCCTTAGCAATTTTTGCTAAAGAAACCATTTAAGTCTGTGATCCAGTCTCTCTTCTTTCTCAATTTCCCTTTTGCAGAGTAGATCTACACCATGGTCCTGGGGTGAAGGACCATGGTGTAGATCTACACCATGGTGTAGACCATAGTCCTGGGGGACCATAGGAGCAATGAGAACTGGGATCAGTTCCCATGCACTGCAAAGAGCCCTCCTACATCAGGCTGAAGGGCAAGGATTTGCTTCCCTCAAGTGATTTGCACTTTCCCAGTCTGGTAGCTGGCAGGGAACTATAAAATATTGGTGGCAATTTCAGCCACTAGAGCCAGCGAGCTCTCCTTGATACCTTGAAGCACTTGCCATCATGGGGCCACATCAATAACAACAACATAAACATGGCTGGTGCCCATGGCAATGACAGTTCTGGGGACATCTGCTTTTTGTCTCTCAAAGCTCCATGCTACCCACCTCTGGCCGGAGCTCCTGACTGGATAAACAGAACGGCAGCCAACACCAAGAGAAATAAGCAAGAACATTGGCTGCTGTGGCAGCCAGACCAGTCTCTTCCTATCCAGACAAAGCCTGCCTTCACTGCACAGTCTCCAAGGAAAACTAACCAGTGTCCAGAAACTAAGCAGAAGGGGACTGAAAGAATAGGCCTCATCCTACCTCCTGCCACCACCACACCCCCCACGTGGGGCAGTGACAGCACACTTGTCACCAAGGAGCTGAGAAATCTTTCAAAGAAGCCTCTGAAACATCAGGAATTTGTGAGCTACCTGAGATGTGACTCCAAGAGGAGGTTGTGAAGGGGGAAGAGTCCCACACATGCACATCCTATCAAGAAAAGGCACAGTTCAGGGGAACAATCATGGACCATGTCATTTCTTGATAATAATCAACATCTTGCCCTACTCAGAGCTTTGTGCTTTCCAGAACACTCTCAACTTAAAAAAGAAAAATTTATCATTTGTTTAGGATTTACTATGTGCCAAGTGATTGCTAAGCAATTTATATCTATTATTTTATTCACTTGACCACTCTATAAGAGAGAGTAATCATAAAACCCATTTTTCAGATGAGGACACAGAGGCTCAGGGAGGTTAAATAGAAAGGAATAGAGTAGGTAATTAAACCAGGTTATCTGACTTTATCACATAACACTGCTATGTATTTTCATCTTTCATCATTTGTCCCTCACCACAACCCTATAAAATAAATGGATTGAGATTTTGTAGTCAAGAAATGTGCAGTCCAATAGTCATTAGTCACTTGTGGATATTTAAATTTATATTAATTAAAATTAATAAAATTTAAACATCCATTCCTTTGTCGCACTAGCCAAATTTCAAGTGCCCCATAGCCACCTGTGACAGCATAAATATCAAACATTTCCATCTCTGCTGAAACTTCTAAGGAATAGTACCTAGAACTCTGAGACTTAGCTCAGCTGTTTCTGAGCTGAACTACCAAGCACTGTGCTCAAAGCTATAGTGATGAAAATGCTACCATCATTTCCTTAAGAAGGTGAAAAGCCTTGGAAGCTGTGATAGATTAAACAACTTGCTGTGGGTACAGACCATGACCAGAACTCTGCTCACCTCTACCTCCTCCACTACACTGGCATTCGGGCCTCTTAAGACAGAGAGGAAAATAAGATGACTCCAAGTGTCCCAACACTGGGTCTTCCTAGATGCACTCTTGCACCAGGCTTGTGATCAAGTGAGATATGCTCTGAGAAAGTTTGTGTGAGACAGAAGTAAAAGGCAGAGAGGGTTTGTGTAGGGAAAGGCCCATCAAGGCGGACATGTGGAGATAGCTGTGGGGAGGAACATTCTTGTACACCCAACAAACCCTAGAAGATGTAAACCTGTTTCTTCTTTGGTGGACCCTGTCTGATGGGGATAAATACTCTTTTTAAAAATCAAAAGCACACAACCCTCCTGCCATAAAAAAAATTTACAAAACTAATTGCTGCCTTACACAAATGGTGGTACAGAGAGCAGCATTTGAGAGCACAGATCCTTAGTTCAAAATCCAACTACACCTCTCCCTAGCTGTGCAACTTTAGTCAAGTTACACAACTTCTCTGAACTTCAAGTTCTCTGTCCATAAAACAGAAACAATAATAGTCCCTGTATCTTAGCTTCCTTGTGAGAATTAAATATGGGATTTATTACTGTCGTGCAGCACCCATATATGCCAGAAACTTGTGAAGCAGTCTATAAAATGTAGCTTTTGGTTGCTAAAAACGATTTCACCCTTATGTATCAGAAAATGTGATTTTTTCTAAACCTGCATATATTAAGTTGGTTTTACTTTTCTTTCTATTTATATAGACCACTGTGGCACCAAGTTAAATGAAAATACAGTGAATTGCATACATTCGATTATTTTACTCATATACAGGCAGACCTCAGAGATATTGTAGGTTCAGTTCCAGATACCACAATAAAGCAGTAGATGGAACTTTAGGAAGATTAATTTTTGTCAGTATAAAGGAAGGAGAGAAACAAAGGACAAGGAGAACAAATAAAGAAGCTTTTGTGATTTTACAGCTATGATGTAGTAATATGTAGGGAGGAAGTAAAGTACAGTAGACTGGTGGAAAATTGGAGGCCAGAGTGGGAATGATTAGAAAATAGTATCAGCAGACCTGGGTATCAGTTATCTGGCAAGCACTAGAGGCTGTGTAGGTGTGAGCCTGGGTCTGGGGAGAACAGTGGTACCATCACTAGAATGGGGAAGTTAGAAGGAGGAGCCAGCAGAGAAGGAGGATTGAGTTCACTACTACCTGCTCAGCCGCCCAAGCCTGATGCCATCACAAATGTCTTCCACTTTCTACCATTCCCTAAGTTACTGTATTAGTTAGCTATTGCTGAACAACAAATTATCCCAAAATTTAAACAGTATGAAAAAACAACCATTTATTATCTCACACAATTTCTGAGGGTCAGGCATACAGTCTTAACTTCATAGAGTGGTTCTGGCTCAGAGTCTCTCATAAGGCAACAGGCAAGCTGTCAGCCCAGGCCCTGGCATCTCCAGGCTCAGCCTGCACTAGAGAATCAAACCCCCAGCTCACTCACACTGTTGGCAGGCCTCACTTCCTCACCAGCTGTTGGCTGCAGGGTCCAGTCCCTTACCTCATGGGCCTCCCCATAGGGCAGTTCACACCACAGCAGCTGGTTCTCCACACAGCAAATGATCCCAAAGACAGAACTCAAGATGGAAAGTACAGTCTGTTGTAACCCAATCTCAGGATGACCTATCACCACTTCTACTATGTGCAGTTGGTCATAATGATCACCCTGGCACAGTGTTAAAGGAAACTCCACAGAGCATCACTGTCAGAAGCAGGCACCATCAGGGGCCATCTCTGCACAGCAGCTCCAAACCCTGCCAATCAGCCTCCACATTTCTCAAACTGCCCCATTCTCTGTGTCACTTCCACTGCTCTGGGGCAAAGTACTCATCTCCTATCATCAGCTGCTGTTTCAGTCTAATAACTCATGCTATTTTCAGCTTCTCTTACCACAGCCTCACCCTTCTATCACTGCAAGAGTGATCTCTCAACACTGGAGATCTACCTGTCTCTTCACAAAGACACACCTTCTGCACCCTCTGCTTGACTCCCATTGTCCAAGTGATGGAGATCAAGCTCCTTAGCATAGGTAAGAGTCCCTCCTAATGCTCCAGCTGCATCCTCTGACACTCTCTGCCTTGGACTTTACACACTATTGTGCTATTTCACCCACCCATGCCTTTGCTATACTCCTCCTTCTGTCTGCCACACCCTTCTTCATCTCTCCTCACAGGACAGCGCAGCCTTGAGACCCCACCATGGGAATCCTATCCAGCTCCACCACTCCCTCATTGTACACTTCATTCAACTATTTAAATCTCATGAACTGGGCATTGGTCAAATGATTTATTTGCACATATTAACTTACATATCCACCCAATGACCTAAAGGTAGATGATTATTGTTATCATCATTGTGAAAATAAGAAAACTAAGGCTAATAAAGTAAGAGCTATGAAGGTGTTTGTAACTATGACTCTTTCTTGTTCAGGGCAAAGACAGATACTTGTCTCCTCTACTAAACTTCAACTTTCTAAGGACAATGCTTCCCATTGCACTGTGGGAGTAGCTCTACCACTATTGTGAATGACTTAGTTTTGTGTTTGCCTTTTCAGAAATCAGCTCTTTGAGGGCAGAGAACATGTCTCAGTTCCCTGTGCCAGTTCACTGCCCATGAACATCTCAGCCAATGCGTGCTTCTTAAGTTTAACCAAGTTTGTGGTGCCTGTTGAATATCTTGGCAAAGCTACAGACAATTGCCAAATAAAGAAGGAAGAGCCCTGGCTGGTATAGCTCAGTGGATTGAGCACGGGCCTGTGAAGCAGAGGGTCACCAGTTCATCTCCCAGTTAGGGCACATGCCTGGGTTGTAGGCCAGGTCCCCAATAGGGGACACATGAGAGGCAACCACACACTGATGTTTCTCTCCCACTCTTTCTCCTTCCCTTTCCCTCTCTCAAAAAATAAATAAATAAAATATTTTTTTAAAAAAAGAAGGAAGAGAAAGGAGAGAAGATGAAGACAGGGCCTTAAGAAGAAAGAGAAAGAAGAGGAAACTTAACATTTTCCTTAATAAAACTAAAACAATGACTCTAAACCTTAAATCTGAAAAACTTATTTGAGATGGCCGTGAATAGTTCCATCTAGTAGATGGAATCAAATTGAAAACCAACTATAAATGTGATCCTTCCTATGCTCCCTTCTCCAGGAAGAATGATCATATACATGCACAGGCAGAGGCACAGCAACCAGAATAACAGGGCTCATTCCCAAAAACTCCTCTTTCCACCCTCTTCAAGAGCCACAAGCCCATCTCATTGTTGTAGGCAGGCAGGCTGGCCTGTGCAACCAGGAAAATAGTCACATTTAACTACAAAATCAACTAATGGAGGAAGTTTATGAAAGTAATAAGCTTTCATTATGATTTTTTCAGAGTTGCCATTATGAGAAAAATATCAAAACAGAGAGGGTTCAGACTATTGTGAGCTTTACAAAAATTTACTGTATTTTTCAGACTATAAGATGCACTTTCTTTCCCCCCCTCCAAATTTGGGAGTAAAAGGGGGTGCATCTTATAGTCCAAATGTAGCTTACCTGGCTTTCCGGGGGGGGGAGAGCAGTGAAGCAGGGTCACAGGTTATTAAATATTTTACCACATTTTTCCCTTCAATTTTTTTTATTTTTTTCCTCCTCTAAAACCTAGGTGCATCTTATGGTCCAGTGCATTCACAGTCCTAAAAATATGGTAAGTCCTTTGCAAATGGTGGCTTGTGACCCAAAAGAAAGATTCAAACCATAATCAGAAATAATATGGGAATTATAGTAATTTATCTTTAGTGATCTAATCTCTGACTGGGCTTGCATCTCAGACACACTTTATGCTTTCTTGTGTGTTAAATCTATGTGAAAAAATCAGTCCCCAAAATTGGTACTGCCAGGTGTTTCTAAAAAATAGTTTCCATATGATAGCAGCTCTTATCAATATCCTGTTAAAGAAAAAAACATCTTTTAAAAGTTTATAGAACCCTTACTTTGTTTAGGGACTCATTCAGTTTCCCTGCCTCCAGTGATATCCTTTTAAACATTTGCTTTCTCTGAATGAATTATGTGTTCTCTATAACTCTACTTGTGATGTATCTTGGCATGTTACTGTGGAAATACTAAATTATTCCACATCTGTATGTCTTTGCCTCTCCTGGTATATTTTGGAATTTACTTGAGATCTGTGATCGAGTCTCCTTGTCTGCCACCTCTTCCTTCTCTCTTTCTCACTCTCTTTCCCTAGGAACACCTCAATAGTGTTCACTGAGCAAGTATGCAATCACTCTTGACTGACTGATTTCCTAATTAAAAAATACAACTATAATTTATTGAATAAAATGAAGCACTTAATATGTATTCTTTCTTCACTTCTCACAACAGCCATATGGTTGTTATCCCTTCTTTCCAGTTGTGAAAACTGAGACTTAGCAAGAGAAATTGACTTTCCCAAAGTCATGGTTAATGAATGAGAGGCTGAGCTGGAAGTCAGGCCTGAGCTGTCTGACTCCAGAGCCTGTAACTACTTGTAATTACCCTTATTTTCCATCATTGTAACTAGCTCCTTTGCAGATTAGAAAGGAAAGCGTGTTCTTTGGGCTAATGAATCTGACATCTCTGAAGAGACATTAGGTAGGATGCTTGTTGTGAAGGCTATCAAATTCCTTGTCTAGTGTTCATTTCTAAAAGGTTCTTGTTTTAGTCCCCTTTACAATAGCGTATGTGTCTCCTTGTTGCACCCTGACTGGTTGGTCTATGCAGCCATTCATTAAGTAGTCCACCAGCCAACACCTACTTGCTGCTCCAAGTATGATCCTTGGACCACAAGAATCAGCATCTAGAATGTTAGAAATGCAGAATAGCGGATTTTCCCAGAGTTACTGAATCAGAATCTACATTTTAACAGTATCTATAGGTGGTTTGTGTGTATGTGAAAGTTTGAAAAACACTGCCTTACTTGTCGGTTGTCATGTAAATGGAGCTTTTCTCTCCTGAGACTACTGGTGGAGAAGTCAAGATGGGTCAGCAGACCCTGATTCAGGGTGAGTAGAACAGTGCTGCCACAGAGACCCAGGCAGTGGGGTTGGCTTTCTCATGAACACAAAACCATTGAGTGGCAACACCCAGTGAGGTGTTCGGTCTCCTGCCTCAACATTTTGCTATTTCAAGTTAGTTGAAAATTCTCTAAATATAGAGTCATGCATTAGGACTAAAATATAGAACCTGTCTAATTGTAGTTTTTAAATTCCTTGTATTTTTCCAGAGCTTGTCCCTAATGCCCATCCTTATGCTCTCCAAAGTTCATGTGACATCTTAATCTAGACTAATGTCTAAACATAATAACTTTGTTAAAGGAGAGCTGAGCTCAAGATTATAGCCCCTTTAAATATCTGTTTTCAGAAATGTTCACACAGATAGAGAACAGACAGATGGCTGTCAGAGAGGAGGGGAGTTGCAAATCTGGGTGAAAAGGTGAGGGATTAAGCAAAAAACAAAAACAAAGACAAAACTCATCAACACAAACAACAGCATGGCAATTACCAGAGGGAAAGAAGGCTGGGGGAGGTAGAAAAGGGTAAATTGGGGATAAATGGTGATGGAAGGAGACTTAACATGGGGTGGTAAGCACACAATATAACATACAGATGATGTGTTACAGAACTGCACACCTGAAACCCATACAATTTTATTAACCAATGTCACCCCAATAAATTCAATTAAAAGTTAAATTATATATATGCATATATATGTATGTGTGTGTATATGTGTGTGTGTGTAGATAGATAGATATAGATAGATAGATAAGGAAATGTTCATACAACCAGTGTCCAGCATGTGCCAAATTGTATTTTGGCTGTGGGAAGTCGACTAGAATGGCCTCATTATTTCTCTCTAACCTGTTTAGAGCTATCCAGCCTGAGCAAGCTTTGTACTTGCACTGGTCTGAACACACTCTGTTACTCTGTAAATAGGACTAGTGATTATTCTTCAAGGACCGAACATGTTTTGTGTCACAATTTAGACCCTGCTTCTTCTCAAAGAATACATTTAAATTTAGTGTATTTCTCCATGGTTCCACTCAAGTATTTATCAAGTGATAC
>PVKM010049510.1:0-10933 GCA_004027735.1 Carollia perspicillata
CAAAGAACAGATGAAGGAGGGCTTATTTATCAACAAATAATAAGAAGAAATTTCTCTGAATTGGTGTGAGAATGAAGCTAAAGAAACCCCTTAGTTTGCAGAGTAAAAATGTTGTGAGTACCAGACCCTGTTGAAGAGAAAAACCATATAACTCAGTATATCCTGTTGCTAATCCTGAACTTAAAGGGTAAAGATAAAAATCCTATAAACTTCAAGGTAGGAGAAAAGGTTACACAGAAGAAAGAATCAGGCTCCTTTGAACTGTATTTTGGCAACACAGCAAATGGGAAGATAATGGAATAATGTCTATATATTCTTCCAAGAAAAATGGTCTATGCCTGAAGAATCTTATATGCACCCAAGATATTATGCACTTGCCAGGGTGAAAGAATGAAATTTATGGGTTTGCAATAAAGTCAGAAAAAAATATCACCACGCGCCATATGAGTAAAAAAACGGAGAAAGAACTCGTAACACGCAGACCTCAGAAAGTTAAGCAACAGGCAATAATGCAATGAGTGGGAATGTGTAACGTTAAGTTCTAAGTGGAGGTTCTGAAGTAGAAGGGGCTTCCTAACTGGAAAATAGTCTCCAAGTAAGAGCATCAAACTGTCCTCATAAACGTGGGGAGAGGGAAAGAAAAAACATTTGAGAGGTCTCACCTTATGGGGTATTGGGAGGATGAGAGAGAGGAGACGGGCCCGGCTTCGTGGCCTGTGACCTGTATGCGATTTCTCGCTCAAGAGGGATCTGTGCTTGATCGAATGATGTGCTGCCTGCTGTTGTCTTGAAATTATTAACAATCTGGAACAAGCAGCCCTGCCTTGTCATGTTGCAATGGGGCCTGAAAATTACATAACTGGTCCTGAATAGCGATCACGCATAGACTAAATTTAATTCTTGAATTGACCAAGTTTAAATCCTAAATTAGTTTGAGTGAAAAGGAGTAAGGTTTTTTTCCTGTTCAGAAGTGATGACTTGAGAACTTGGTTTAACTGAGAAATAGGGGGAAGAACAGTTAGATGTTTGTACACCAGCTTCTATGACAATTATAGCTGACAATACACAAGGAATTTGAGGTTCTAATGCCTCAGTTGTGGATCCGTGCAGGACTCCTCACAGAGAAGGAACTGCCTGCCGTTTTACCCCACACTGCACACAGTACAGGCAGAAGAGAGAGATTTTCAGGAATGGACGTCTTCCTGGGTATGGAAAGCATGCTCTGTACTGAGGGCCAATAGTCTCTGATGCTCTGTTTTCAATTCCACATTTTAAAAACTTCCAGGCGCTGGGCTAAAGGTTGTCAGAAGACACAGGATAAATAAATCAGGGCAACCATTCACAATTTAGTGAGAGCTAGTCACCTCTCCAAGACCTCCCTTTTGATCTCTTCTTGTGATATTCCCTCAGCTTTTTAAGTCTTACCTTGCTATAAATATTTCTTTTCCAACTTAAGGAATCTACTTTATCACACTTCCTAAAGTGGGCATCGGTGCATTGTGCTGTCCAGCTCCCGTGTTCTTTTCTAGGACGTGTCCTGATTTTGTTCGGGGAATCCTTCCCTGCCCAAATCTCTGAACATGGCCCAGGTGGATCAGTTCTCTGCCTCCCTAGCTCAGTGACTTTCAGGGAAGGGTGGCCATGTGCTTTCTCATGCCAACTGGAATGCTTTCGAGAGTGAGAGGGGGGCACTCTTTGATTAGACTGGGGCAATAAGTAGATGTGGGCTCTTCCAGACCAACCTGGTTGTGTGGTCACCGAGTTCAGAGGGTCCACCTGAACCACGCCAGTCTGAGCAGAATGAGCATCAGGGGGAGGCTGGAAAAGGAGCTGCTCTCTGTCCCCAGAGACTACTAAAGGGAAGATCTCTGGCTGATGCTATGTGAGGGCTTTGGGGTGGGAATAGCCAGGGTCGTCATGCTGCTCCCTGAAGGTGGAGGAAGGCAGAGGTGGGAGAATCCCAGGGGACAGGGCCCCAGCCCCAGTGACACGGGTTCTCAGTTTCCTACACACTCTTCCCCAGGAGAATGCATTTATGGCCATACCTTCACCTCCATACAGAGGCCTTCCCAGGAGACAGGCCACACCCTGCCCTCTGAGCTGAGTGCTTAGGAGTTATTTTGATTTTCCTGTTGAATATTTTCTTTGGAAAGTCCTACCATGACCTTGGAAAATATCACAAAGCTAACCTTAATTAAACCAGCTCTGTGTCCTTAATTTTTTTATCTTCATTATTTTGTCATTTGTCGAGTGCTGATTTTGTCCCACTCATTCAGGTTTGGAAACTTGGAGTCGTCGGTCTCTTAGAGCTTCCTTTACTGCCCGACTTGCATAGGTTCATTTTCTCCTGTAGCTCCAGCTATTTTTCCGAAGCTTCTGGGGTATGTCTTCTTTCCCACGCTTCCTCTGACTTGAAGCCCTCTCTGCCTCCTGGCCTCCAGATTCTTTGCCTCCTCTAATGCAAAGATTTGTAATAAACTCAGTGCCATTGTTTTGGTGCCCCCTTGGTACAACATAAAGGTCCCTCCACATAGTGATTTTAAATGCACAAAGGAAAACACTTAGGATTACAAAGTAAGCCAATTATATTAAAATACAGTTATTGAAATAGAACCCCCCACCTCCCTGACATGCTGTCGTAACATATGTGCTTCTCCATTTAATGTCTCAGACAAGATCCAGTGGTAGGTTCAGCAACAACTATAATTTTAAAACAACAATGAGTGTAAATGCTTATTTTACATATCTGCAATAACTGTAAAGGGATAGGAAAATACCCATAACTTTTATGCAGAAAAATATACAAGTACCGCTGATACTAGAGCAGTGTGTTGTCTACATTCAAAATAGAAGAAGATGCCACAGTCCAATCACAGATTAATGTAAATAAAGCTGTTTTTTTTTTTCCCCATTTAGGTACCTGGGTCCCAGGCTAAGAGCCCCTGCGTTTCAGTGTTGCATGTAACTGCCAGGCCAGTCTTCTCCACATAACCATGTTATTATGCCACTTATTTCTTTAATCTGCTCTGACTGTCTAGTGTTTATTGGACCAAAATCAAGTTACTGAGCTTGGCATTCAAGAGCTTTCAGAATACCTGCTACCCTACTTGTTCATACTTTTCTTATACAATACCATCATTCTCTACTAGGCTGATTTCCTTGTTGTCCTGAGAATACAGGAAGTGCATAGCTCTATGTTTTACTCAGGCTTCTATATTTGCTAGTGAAAGAAACCTAATTTGCTTATGTAAAAAAAGGATTCAAGCATGAATGGATCCAGGTGCCCAGATAATGCTTCCTGGTATCCTTTTTTCTAAATCTCTCCAAACTTCTTTTCTCTGCATTGGCTTTCATATCAGACAGGATATCCCTTGTTTTGGAATGATAGCAGCAGAAAAACATGCTTTCTTATGTTTTTTTTTTCCCTCAGTTTACCAATTCTAACAGAAAGGGAATCTCATTCCAAGTGGTGCCAACAAAAAAACCCTTGGAATTCCTAGCTGGGATGAAGCTTGGGACCCTTTTCTTTGAACACAGGGCTAGAATATTCTGACTGAACAGGCCTAGGTAATATGCCAGTCCCAGAGCCGATGATGATGTCAGCCTACTCAGATCACATGGAAAAAGCAAGAAAGGGGTATATTCCAAAGAAAAATCAGCGTGCTGTTACCAGCAGGACAGTCCTTAAAATGGGAAGGCAAAACAATAGATGCCTGCTACTTCCTTTAAGACTGGGTGTTAGTTTCTTCCACAGACTATGTCTTTCCCCTTCCTGTCCCCCTAGACAAATCCCTCCCTTCATTCACAGAGGGTTGGTGTGGTAATAACGCCCCTGAGCATCTACTGTGTGCCAAGTGTTTTACACCCATGCACTGGCTTAAAATTCTTAGTCACAGTGTACAAGAACAGCAGTGTAATTCAATTTATTTCTCAATAATCAAACTCAACTTGCTCTTTGTGGTGGGGGAAAAATTTTGTCACATCAAGGTAACTCAATTCTTTTGGCTTAAAAAACTCAATTTCTTTCCGAGTCAATACTCAGTCAATTCAGGCTTTAAATTCAGTTAATTAAAAGTGAACTCCCTATCAAGGATGATGTCCCTTCTCAGGGGTTCTCCCTTCCTTCTTCCTCTCCACAGTCCTACCTGGGTGCAGGGGAAAGATACACAGCATCACAGCTGCAAAGGAAAGGTGCATTCCATTGGCTGTCCTCACTGGCCTCAGCAGAGCTCACTCATCGTTGCTTGTGGAGAGTGGGCCTTAATTCCTGCTGCACGCTCACTCTGTTGACCGCTGCCCTTGGACCAAGTCATGGCTGTTGTTGTGAAGTCTGTGTATTTGACAACCTCCTCCTTCTGACTCCGAGGCCCTTTCCGTGCATGGGTTTTCTTAGCCTTCCGCTAGGTTCCTTCACTGTGGCACAAGGAAAGATAGATCTCTGTGGGAACCACAAGTGTGATCTCAGGTGCTCTTGCTGCCTTAAGTCCACCAGCCTCCATTTACCTTCCCACTTTACTGTGGGGTACTGTGAGGGGTTCTCAGGGTTTTCTTCCCCTAGAACTGTTGGAGGGAGGTGGGGTAGAAGTCCCTTCCCCTTCAGCACTCCTGAGTTCGTACTACTGGTTTTTCTAGCATCTCACACACATCCGCCTGCGTACTTTTTCTATGGGACAGGAAGACTGCATCTTACCCATAATCTCGTGCTCTTGCGTGTTGCTCTGGGTTATCCCCTAGCCTTTTATCTGCTCCCTGCATGGTGGCTGAACTTGTCTCAGAACATATCCTCTTCCTTCACCCTCTGATCCTCTGAGTTTACAAGCATTTGATCTTTGGAACCGGCAATCACTCGTTTTCACTTTCTGTCTCTCAAAAAAGTCACAGCTTTTACAAAGTGAAAGTCATAGTTTCCATGCCTGATGTTTCTAAATATGCACCAGGAATTTACTTTGAACGTCCTCAAAAGCTGACCATTGAATGCTTTGTTCTTATCTGCGTTCTGTTATCCTCCTGAATGGATGGATGCCTCAGCCTCTAGGCTGGAGAGCAACAGGTCAACAAAAACAATCTGTATT
This sequence comes from Carollia perspicillata, assembly GCA_004027735.1. Classification (NCBI taxonomy): domain Eukaryota; kingdom Metazoa; phylum Chordata; class Mammalia; order Chiroptera; family Phyllostomidae; genus Carollia; species Carollia perspicillata. Next base: position 5,073 of record PVKM010049510.1, read on the forward strand.
AGTCTCTTGTTGCTGCTGTAACAAACTGCCAGAGCTTGGTGACTTAACGAAAATTTATTGTCTTACAGTTCTGAGGGTAAGAAGTCCAAAGTGACTTTTATTAGGCTGGAATCAAGACAGTGGCAGTGCTGAATTTCTTCTTGAGGCTCCAGGCAAGAATCCATTCCTGCCTTTGCCAGCTTTTAGAGGATGTCTGTACTCTTTAGCTTGTGGTCCTGCATCCCTCCAACCTCTGCCTTTACTTTTACATCCCCTTCTCTGACTCTTACCCTCTGGCCTTTACCTTATAAGGGACCCTGTGATTAACTGGGCTCACCCAGATAACCCAGGATAATCTCCCCATCTCAAGATTCTTAGTTCATTACACCTGACAAGCCCTTTTTTATACCGTATAAGGTGACATATTCACAGGTTCCAGGGATTAGTATGTGCACTTCTTTGGGGGCCAGTAGCCAACTACACTACCCAAGATGAAAAATTTATATAAATAATAATATTCTTATGTTCTAAATCCACAAATCTTGCCAACAACCCTATGAATTGAGTGAAGAGGGTTGGAAGAGGAGGAAATTAGAGTTAAATTCGGGCTGTGGTTGCCTGACTCGGAGCCAGTGCCCCCTCCGCTGTTTCATGAGGCACCCTTCTTCCCTGACGAGGCTGCGCTGGTCCATACCTAATTGTCCTTGAATCCAACTGACCACAGCAGGTCTTCATGTCACAGTTTTCTGTGTGATTGTATGTCGTTGGGAGTATTCACAATGGAGTGTGTGTGTGCACGTGCATATCGTATACACCTTTCTGGCCAGACCAAGTTGTAAAGGCCTGAAGCTGGGGGGGGTGCTCTTTTGCAGCTTTATGCCAATAGAGAGACCACCATACCGTGGCCACACAGCAAACATGTCATAAAAATGTGCAGATTTGATGGTTGACACTGGAATCCACGTCAGTTATCCAGTCAGCCAGCTAAAATGTATTGAGTTCTTACTGTCTGCTAGGCCCTGGGCCTACTTTGGGGACAGAGATAAAAGACATGCTCCTTTCACTGGCAATATCCACAGCCTGATATCTAAAAATACTGCATATCCCTCCTCTCCATGAACACCAGACTAAGGGCCATGCCCTGCTGGATGCCATATGTCCGTTATTAAACCCTCACAGAAACCTTTGGGGGTGAACTCATTTACTTTTGGTCCCTCTGCTTTTTTTGTATGATTTTCATGTTGTTTCCCAGACCATTCTCATTGACAGTTACATCCCGGTTTCGGATTAGCAACATAGGGAGGCAGTTCAGTGGTTCTAGTCACAAAAGGAGAGTGAAATGTGAAGCCAACTGGGACACCAGGGAAGGGAGCTGTGCATGCTGATTATTAAGGGCCTTGGGGTTATAGGTAATTCAGTATCTAGATTTCCCCAGGTCCCTAAACAGATGTGTCAAGGGGTTGTTGACCATGGCATCAGGCTTTAGCAATGGGCATGGTTAAAGCACCGGCAGAGTTAGAAGTGGCTTTGGGGCCAATAGGATGGGTACTTACCAAGCACAAGAATGTGACTGCCTGATGGACCCCGCCAATAGGCCTCAAAAGCTGCCAAGCTGCACTCACCCTTGGTCACATTAATATTTTCTCCACTTCCTGCAACCATCCTCGACGCGCTTTCAGGAGAAATGGAAAAGAGAGAAAGACTGTCCTTAGTTTGAGCTTCTATTCCGAGCTTCTGCCTTCCTTCTCTGGCTCCATTTCTTGATCACGAGGCCCTAACCTTCTCTCCTCTCCCACTTCTTGTTCTCACAGAAGCCTGTGACATTATCCCTATCTATCTATCTATCTATCTATCTATCTATCTATCTATCTATAAAGCCTTATGATTACAAAACTTTTGTTTGCATCATAATTAATTCCCTAGAAATTCTGCTAAAATATAGAAGCCAGAGCCTCACCTACAGTCTCCTAAATGAGAATCTTTAGGTGTGGGTATTTTTTAATTTATTATTTAATGAAAAAAAAAATCTTGACAAGTAATGTTGCTGCCTCAATGTGTGCGAGTCACTACTTCAGGTAAGTCCCTTTTCCTGGTTTATCGATGCACCATCGTGTCCATTTCATGCATTCTGAAAAGGCATTTTGAACATCAGCGAGCAAGGGGGTGATACAGAGGTCTTTGACAAAATGAGGCTGATGTGGGCAGGAAAGGAGAAGTTGAAAAGGAAAGAGAAAGGCTGTTAGCTAGTGTTGGCGTCCACTTAAAGTGAGGTATTCAGCAGGGGGTTTATGTGTAGTATTTCATTCAGTCTTTTCTAAATATTTCTTTTTAAAAAAGTAAGTGTAACTGTTCCCATTTTACAGATGGGAAAATGGATCTCACAGAAGTTAAGTAACTTGGCTGCGGTAAAATAGCCAGGGCACGGTGAAGGAGATTTTCAAGCCCTAGTCTCCGGGTTTCCCCAAAGACAGCATCACTGGGGCTCAGAAATGTACCGTGGGGCTGGAGACACGAAGGCTCACTCTGCTGGGGTTTCCTTCAGTTCCCCGAGTTACCTCCCCTGGGCCAACAGTCTGTGACATGTAAGGCAATGCCCACACCCCTTCCCCAAATAAAGGGTTCTACGGTTAAACAAGTTTTGGAAGTGCTACTTTCAGTAGCCTGGTCTTGGAGAGTTATAAATGATCATATCAAAACCTAAAAAGCCCCTACAGTGAAGATAACTTGGGTTGAGTGCATCTTCGTCACATGTATCTCACAACCATGATGTTGTATTTTCAAGAGACACTGTGTTAATTCTGGGGGGGTATATACATTTGGGGGAGCAGAGGCCATTTCCAGCTTTGAGGGGAATCCAAGATAAATCACAGAGGAGAAAAAGCCAAGGGAAGAACTGTTTGCTGTTTCCTCCTTTGAAACCATGGAGCTGACGCCAAGGCTGCCAAAAGGCCGTAAAAACTCTCCACTGTTTCCTCTGCAACCTTTAGGGATGGAGCATGTGGGTCACTGACTGCTCGCAGAGCCCTTTTTACAATTATAAACAATGAAGGGGGCCTTCTCAGTCAATTAGCTGATGGCGCTGAGACTGCACTGTAATAACATTACTAGCCGGATTCCTGGTTGAAGAGAGCCGAGTAGTGGGAAATAGCTTCTCCCTCCACATCCCGGATCCTTGTGTGTTTGCCTTCAGCAAATACACCTCGAGATACAATTTTAAATTAAAAAACAAGAAAGTGTGTTGGATTAATTCATCATGGCTGGTTTTCTACCTGGAGCAAAACAGACTTTCTAAGCTACCCACCGAAGCTCGGATGAGAAACGGCATAAAACCTGGGCTGGAGTTTTCAGGGCCCTGATGCTCACTGGCAGTCTGAAATCAAGGGCCAAGGCGGAGCCTGGGGAGGAGCAGGGCAAAGCCAGGGGTGCTCAGAGGTGCACCTGCCAGCTCGTCTCCGGGGCTAGCAGGGATGCCCTGTTCTCGTCGAGCTGTTTTATCTGCTGATTTCATTGTGCTTTGCTGGAGGACTCTGAGTTGAAAATGTTGTGTGGTTAATCACACAGCTAATGCGCTCTGGGAAGTTTGCTTTCAGATTCATTCCAGGTGAGGAGTAGAAAAAGTGCCACGTAACATCTTCTGCTCTTGGGGAATGAGTTAACGGAGTTCAAGTGAGATTGTTGAAAGGCAGTACATCCGTAAGAGGGTCATCTGGAGTTCTCGGATTTCTTCCAAGATTGGGCGAGATCTGGAGTGTTCAGGGTGGTATGGCCGTAGACTGGAGTTCTTGAATTATTTGCATCCAGCTGCATCGGTAGTGCCTTTCCCTCTTTCTGGAAAGCTCCATCGTGGAGAATGTGTTTTCCTACTGTAATAGAAGTTTAACATGTAGATAGAAGTTGAAGCTGGCACTCTGTTCCGGCCACTGATAGCTCCTGGCTGGCCCCCAGGCTTCAGACGACCACCTGCTGACTAGTTGGTTGACTCTCTCTGTCCAGGGCCCTGGATGATCCCCTGCTGTTTCTTTGTCCTGGGCCCCTGGACCATTTCCGTTCTCCTCCACCTGTCCTTGGCTTTCACCCCCTGCTTGTACCACGAGACCCCTCCTCTCCCCACTTTGTCACAAAAGTATTTAATCACTCACCTGACCCCTCTTCAGGGCCTAGAATTTGGAAGCTGTCTCCTCTGGGCCCATGCATGTAATAAAGGCTTACTCCGTCACCCCAAATTGTGTAAGAGTTCGTTTTTCCGCAACACTACCTTAGTTATATTCTTCTGCAGTGGCACAGTTGCACCTGAGGGTGAGAAAGGGGTGATATTCTACTAGCATCACTTCTTCCAGGTTTTCTGATGGGTCCCGCAAGCCTGGAGAAATCCTGGCACCATCCACGTGTCTGTTTCCCACCAAACAGATGTTAAATACAATTTACCTTTTAGGCATCCTTCCCTAGGAAGCTACCAGAAGCAGCCCTCCACCTTAAAGGAGAAACAAAAAAAGTGGAAGACTTGACAGTAAGGAAACCGAGGATCTCGCACAGGAGTGAGGCGAAGGAAAGCCCCGGGAGGAGCGTGAAGGGAAGCCCTGGGATGGTGGCTGCACAGCAGACCGAGAGGGTTGGGGTGATACAGGATGCAGCCAAGAGGGGGACCCCCCAAAAAGTGATTTGGAATGGGGTCCAAAACCCAAGGTGTCCAGGAAATATTAAGACGTCCTCACCCCTTCTCCCACAGGTGTGAGTTGGGGGAAGGGACACATGGAGCAGGGCCATTGAGCTGTTTTGCATAGCAACAGCTTTGCAGCTAAACTCTGGCATGGTCATTTGACACATCTATAACCTGTAACTGGTTTCATAGATATGTTAAATAGCTGTGGCCATGCTTTGAGCCAGGGAGAAGGGAGTGACTTCCAGCCAAGATGTAACTGGGAGGCAACTCCCCCTGGTTACAGCACCTGCATCAGAACTTGGGGATTTAAACCCAGACTCGGCAGCCATTGAGGAGAGAACCATGTGGACTTGGAAGAGTACAGATCCCCTTGTAGTTTCGCAAGGAGCGGATCCACGAAGCTTGGCGAGACTGCAGACCTCTGCACCTCTGGCGGAGGAAAGAAGAGGCTTTGCCTGGACGGCAACACAGCTGACGGTGCCAGTGGCCTGGGGACACGGATGTGTGCTGCTTTTCCTGACTTAAGGTAGCCCAGATAAGGGCAGGAGCAGAAGGAAGCACTGTGGGCGTCAGTAGTTATCCTAAAGGACTTTGATAGTTTAATGGGGACATTGGGTCGCTACTTTAAGTCTGTATAGCCTTAAATAAATCTTTCTTTTCCTTTTCACAGATCTCTGGCATTGAGAGATATCTTTCTGATCTGGCAGCAGACAGACGAGCCCAGTAGATGGTCTGGACAGTATTAGTATACCATCCTCTGGAGCCTGGGCCCCTGTGTGTGTGTGACTGTTCTGTAACAGGTTTTTTGACGTCCCTGGGTGGGCCAAATATTGCCCGCCCCCACCCCCCTTGGACCTCTGTTCTGTAACAGGAGGGCAAAGGGCTCCAGCAGGGCGAGTCTAAGAAACAGGTGGTACTGGAAGAGCGTCAGATACATTTCTCTCTGTGGAAAAATGAGTTTAGAGGCTATCGGATGGTGCAGAAAATCTAGCAATAGTTTTTGAGTAAGTAAATGAAGATACAAGGCAATTATTAAGTCCAGATACGATGAAAAGTTGTACAAGAAAGGAAACATTGATAGTATACTACTGGGTTTGGCAGTAAACAAGAATTACATAATTATAATACTACAATAAAACTATACTGAGATTGAAGATGTGTAGGTGGAGGGGTGGAAGTTACAAGAAAGCTAATATTTACCTGATATCACAGGTCATCAGTA
>PVKM010049511.1:0-10936 GCA_004027735.1 Carollia perspicillata
GAGGATATGTTTATTGATTTTAGAGAGAGAGCAAGGTAGGGGGAAGGAGGAGAGAGACAGAGAGACAGAGAGACATCAATGTGAGAGAGATACATTGGTCAGTTGCCTCCCATATGTGTCCCAAGCGGGATCAAACCCAAACCTAGGTATGTGCCCTGACCTGGAATCAAACCTGCAAACTTTTGGTGTACCGGGTGATGCTCCAACCAACTGAGCCACCTGACCGGGGTGTCAGAAGACTTACTTTTCCCCACACATTCTAGTCAGCCACCAGCCACTGTTCAGAGATGGAAAGTGCAATGAAACCTGTTTCTCGTTTAAGACTATGAGACCTCTAAATACCCTCTCAGTTCTACAAAATTGATCCTTAAAATACACAAAAAACAATCAGCAAGTACAAGAAGTTGGACAATACAGGTCAAAGTTTGATTTTGTCAATACTGTTACAAATCTGAAATTGTAGGTGGGGGAAAAATACCTTAGTATCTACAAAATTCTGTAACTGGTTCCAGACACAGGTGAAGCGATAAACACCACAGGAAGCTGGCTATATGGCTGGGTACACTGCACACTTACATGTGTACACACACACAGATTTCTGCTCAGAGTTTTGTTAGTATAGCAAGTATACATTTAAGACACAAATGAAAATACTGATTTGGTTTAATGCCCCCAAAACATTTCATAGAACCGCCTGCAACTTATGGAATGGCTTTTAAAATAACTCTTCTTTTTAGCATCTTTTATTTCTTTAAGATTAAACTGTTCCTATATCAGGCTAATCAGGAGTATTTGGGACCACGCCTCACAGTCAGAGCACAAATTCTTTTAAACAAATTCACATGGCCTAGAGAGTCACTCTTGGATTTGGTAGTAAGGCCTGTTGTACCTGAAACCCAGGGCATAACTAGCTGTTCTAAGAAGTACTTTGGATTTCAAACATAACTCACATTATGAGAGGCTCAAAACAGAACCAGGATTCAGACCATTAGAGATATACAGATGGAGGAGAAAAAGACTTCCTTGACAATGGTAGGAAGGACGGGTGCAGACAGCAGCTGCTTTGACCCTCAAAAAATGGAGAGACAACATATACCTTAAGGAAATGTTGTAAAGCTTCTTGAACAGTTGAGGACGGTATCTCTCCAAATAGAGTAGCAGCCATTTTCTTCTCAATCCAGCTCAGTTTTGAGACCTGCAAATACAGAGCAACATCACTTTTAGAAAGTTGTCATCTGTTGAATGAATAATCTCTCCCCAGTTACATGTTTGTGCATGTATCTATGTACGCACATACATATAAAACCTGTAAACATATATCCATAAATAATGTATAAGAGAGTTACCAGCCTTATGGTATGGATATTTTACCTTCCTTTTTAATAATTCTAATGAACTATGACCTTTGAATGCATTGGTTACAAAACCAATGTGAAATACTGGTAGGATGATATGTGTTCAATGAGGGAAAAGGGATGGGGGTGAGGAATAATGCTGACCTGTCTGTTCATCTGACTGGTGATTCTCAGATGATGGCAAAGTACTTCTTGGCATGAGTGTACGAGTTACAGGACCCTGCCTTCGCTCTCCTCCTGCCTACTCCACCCAGAGGGCAGCTCTTCAGAAATTTAAACAGAATGAGGATTCTCGACTGAGAGGGAGTGTGGACTGAGGGCCCAATATACCTATTTATGATCCAGGAGGAAATTTTTTCTTGTTTTCTTTAAAAACGTTTTCATTTCCCCCAAATATGAATATTCGATGTTTATCATAAACGATTCAGAAATGAATAGTTGTAAGGGTGCTGATGCTCTTCCCGACCCCGTCAAGTGCCTTCCTTCCCAGTTCCATCTTCTAGGTTCCTAGGCAGCCACGGACCTCTATTCAAAAAAACTGGTCCCTTGCTCTTGTACACAGTGTGACGGATTGCTACATTTATTGTTGCTTTATAAAACACCAACTTGACAAAAATGTTGTGTTATTTCCTTTGAAGAGTTTTTTTTTAACTTAAATACTTTTTAAAAGTATTTTTTATATTTCAATTACAGATGACATACAATATTATATTATTGATAATTTCAGCTGCACAACTTTTTCACTTAAATATTATAGTTTTGAGATTTTATCCTGGTTGGGTATAACTGAAGTTCAGTCATGTAAGTAATACTTAAACATACATCAACAAATTTTCACCCACTCTTTTGTCAATGGACACTTGGGTCTTTTCTATTTTTTTGCTCTTAGCAACAAGGCTGCTAGAGGCATTCTCTCACATGCCTTTTGAAGCACATTTGCAAGAGGTTCTCTAGGGTAGGCACCAGCGTGGGTCACGTGGCAGGCAAGTAATCAAATTTAAAAGACACTACCCCATTGTTTCCAAGATGGCTGTGCTCCTACAGCACGATGTATATGCTCCTACAGCAGCGCAAGAATTCCTGTTGTTCCACAGCCTTGTAACATCTCACACCATAGTTTTAAATTTTACCAGGTGAGTGAGAAAGTAAAAATGGCATGTCATTTTTGTGGTTTTAATTATTATTTCTCATTATTTTTAATGCCAAGGTTTGTTTTTTTAGCTCTGGCTGGTGTGGCTCAGTGGATTGAACACCAGCCTGAGAACAGAAAGGATGCTGGTTTGATTCCCAGTCAGGGCACATGCCTGGGTTGCAGGCCAGGGCAACTGGATGATGCATCTCTTGCACATCGACGTTTCTCTCTTTCTCCCTCCCTTCCCATCTCTCCAAAAATAAATAAAATCTATCTTAAAAAAAATATTTGTTTAAATTGTTTAGTCTTTTAAGTTCTAATTTAACTGTTTGATGGTCAAAAACTTGTATGGTAGTGATTCTTTAAAATTTATTAAGACTTGCTTCATGACCTCGAATATGGTCCATTTTATAAACATTCTATGTATGCTCCACTAGTTAGGCACATATTTTCATATATGTGTATTAGATCAAAGTTATTACATGTGAGGCTCCAATGTTTACAAACTTAAGACACTTTTTTGTCTTCTTGTTCCATTCATTACTGAAAAAGGTGGGTGAAAGTTTACCAGCGCGCAGTGTCCTTACCTTCCAGGTGTTTTTATCTCTCCTCCACAATTTCCATCCCTTTGTTCCTCTGTGCTGCATTCCAGGTAACTTTTTCAGATTTATCTTAAAGTTTGCTAATTCCCTCTCTAAGGGTACCTATCTACTGCCAAAATTTTCTATTGAGTTTTCTTTTTCTTTTTTACTTTTATTTATTTATCTTTAGAGGGGAAGGGAAGGAGAGAGGGAGAGAATCATCAATGTAAAGTTGCCTCTCATGTGCCCCGTACTGGGAACTGGCCTGCAACCCAGACATGTGCCCTGACTGGGAATCAAATCACGACCCTATGGTTCACAGGCCTGCCCTCAATCCACTGAGCTACACTAGCCAGGGCTATTGAGTTTTCTTTTAATGCCAAATAATATACTTTTTTATATCAAAAATTGTTTCATGTTTTTCAACTGTACCTGGAAGTTTTTATAGTCTTACGCTCCTCATCCATCCCCCCCGCCCAATTCCTCTTATTTGAAAAACAACAACACAGATAGGTAGCTATTTAATGTCCTGTGTTCCATGTTTCCAAAATCTAAAGTCTTTTTAGATCTATTCTGTTTTTTTGTTGTTTTTGTTGATCGTCTTTCCTGATGGCTTATTTCTTGTATATTCGATGTTTTTTTACAGTGTTGGGCCACTGTGAGAGTTTCATAAAGTGAAGCTACTTTCCTCCAGGGAGGACTAACATCGGCTTCTGCCGTTTGTCCATGGCATGAAGATCTGGTTCCATTTTGCATTAAAATTTCCTTCTTGGGTTTTGAAGCCTAAACAAATAATATACCTGCAAGTTCCAGACTCATGTGAGATTGGGTCAATGGTTTTCCAAGCTTAGCAGAGTCTCTGCCCTTTAGGAAGACTCAGATTATTAAAACTGGCATAACAAAAATTGCTTATAAGAGAGATCTTTTGAGATAATTATAATTAGAGTTGTTAGAAGGAGTATTTGAGATAAGGAATGTAAACCATGAAATGCACATTTGATATGTAGTAGGCGTTCAATAAAAGCAAGCTTCCCACTTCATCTGTAATCCTCTTCAAGCCCCATTCTAAAAGTTTCCTTTTTCACTTACCCCAATTTTCTCATCCACGCATAGTACTTCTCTCCACAATAATTTTTTCACACATCTCTTAAGACATACTTTCATATTCTGTTAATTTTCCATAAACTAATGTCATTGAAGACACTCAGTCTTAGACTCACTAGCCACCTTTATTTGTACATATCTCACATCCCTTTCTAAATTAAGTTTCTTAAAGACAAGGACAGTACTCTATTTATCTTCTGGCCAGTGAGCACATAATTTATACCCCGTCAACTCTGAATGAGAAAAGTCCTCCCACAAAACCCAGAGCCGTGCACCAGGACAGGCGACCCGTGTGCTGGTGGCAGATGCCCCCCGTGAGAGAGCACAGAGGAGAGGGACAGTGTGATTGCTCTATGGGGACACGAAAAGGCAGTACAGGGAGAAAACACGCATACTTATATAAAATCATATATCTGATATCATATATAAGTTATAAAATATAAACATGTAAACTCATAAAATATGTTTTTCACTCCATTTCCATATAGTAGGTGCTAGGTAAAACAATAAAATAATAAATTAGTCACTGCAAATATAGATGATCAGAGTACATTCAAATAAGATTTATAGACAAAAGCAATCAACTTACAGTATAACAGTATCTTCCCTTGAGGTAATACAAAAAGGGCTCTTCAGGTAATAACTGGATTGCTTTATCTAGATGCTCCTGAAAGAAAATCCCAAAGAAGTATCATCTCCCGAGATTTCAAGGAAGCGTTGAATGGAACCACACCCAGTAAACTCAGGGGGGCTTTACAGTGTTGCCCTTCCTCTTCCTCAGTCTCTGTCTCAGTCACTGACAATTAATATGGTTCATTATCATCAATTAATTCGTCATGAAAAATGGTTGCTCAGAACAAGAATCAGAACTGTGACTATGATTTAATAAGGTACAGGTAATTTAGAGCCAAAACGTCACTATAAAAACAGAAAACACCCAGTCACGTTATTGTCTGCCCATGACACACAAATATCTCACAATTGGGGTATAATGGAGGAAAAAACAGCAGAACTAGATGGCAGAGGGATCCACTCCACTCACTGACACTGTCAAACAGGTACAGGGAGGTGGGAAACAACTCTGCCTATCACTGCAATTACTGGCCCTGAGGGGTTCTTTATTGAGCTTTTACAACTACAGGCATATTATACATGATATGTATTACATTACTTATTTCATTCATCTGTCATGGTAAATATAAGCCCCAGATTGGATTCTACTCCTCCTGTGAGTCAGTATGTAGAAAATGTTAACTAATTAGTCCCAGTCATGTTTACAGTATTGATGAGCTTGTGACCAACAGGCTAATCCTTTATCTTTGAAAATACTATACTCATCTACTAGATGACTTCTTTCAGGATCTAGAATAATAATAATCTTTAATTGCTCCAAGAGTTTGATTCCTTTTGGCATAGTACTATTTGAAGAATGCCATCTCATTTAAATAAAAAAGATAAATTCCTAGAGGTTAATTTGTTGAATAATTTGATTTAGACCTATTAATGGAACATATGGCTACATTAAAGCACTTTTAGTATCAAGAAATACCTTGAAGCGATGTCCACAGTTGATTTTGTTTTGTAAACCCTCAAACTCAGATACATAGCCACACAAAATCGCGTACCTGAAAAAAATACAAACAATGGATATTGTGTGAACTTTTAATCAAATACGACCAAGCACAACAGTTAATAACTGTCTCCGAAGCACTCTTTAATATTTAACAGAAGTATTCATATAGCTGCAAAGGCCTGAAAAATAATGAATACTTGACATTAACACAAGGCCAGCTTCCTCATCTAAAACTGGGGATGCTAACACCATCTGTCTTGTACGTATTCTGTGAGGGAACATACCTAAAACATGTGATTGCTTAGAATACTGTGCGGCATAGAGCAATGCAGGCTGCTACTGTCACCATCACCAACAACAGAGTCACAGAGACTCTCAGAAAAAATTTCATCATGTAAGTATTAAATTGAAAAATATATTGTATCAACGAATCCTTGCTTCTTCAATAAAAATAAAAATTTCATGGCCTCCTTTAATGTCATTTCAGAACAAAAATAAATATCATGATTAAAAACTAAATAGAGTCAAAGATAATTTGAGAATACGCTTTTCCAAGAAATTCCCCGTGTCCTTCAATCCTTCCTTGGAAACCTGCATTACTAGAATAGAGTGGCCCATGGATTATTCACTTTTTCCCACTGGGAATACAAAATTTACATAAATAATTATTTGATTATAAATTGGGTGTGATATTTGTTCAGCAATCTGCTTACTCTAAAAATCGGGGATATATTACTTTTTACATTCAGAGTGTTTCTGTCTGTTCAAAAGTCTTTGGAATATTTATTTCGGAGTGTTTCTGTCTGAGGCAAAATATTCATTCACTTAAGTATTTCCAAAGTAGGTGTTCATTTTTACTTGCATTGTCATAACTGAAATGAAAAGGTGACTCCGAGTGGCATTTATCTCTGTTGTTTCTGTGGGTAAGCATAACTTTCGAGTATAAATATGAAGCAAACGATTTTCTCCTTTTGGAATAGTAAGACCATTTCTGGATGTAAAAGATCACATAATTCACGTAACTTATGCACAATCAATGAAATGGCTGCTTATCAGTTACGACTTTTTGATCTGTTGAATTTTCAGTTTCTACACAGTCAATGGAACCTGTGACAGCGAAAGCAAGAGTGATGGCTAAATCAACCTACTAGAGGTGATCGGAGAACGTAAACAGATGAGGAGATACTACTACTCGCAAAGTGTAAAATCAGATGGCACTTCACGTACATCTCTGCAGCCACCAGAGAATTTAGAAAGATGACAGGAAAAAGACTCTCGAGCTCACTCATGACAACCACTATTGTCACCTCCAGCCTCCCCATATTTTCTGAAATGCTCTGTCATTCTGTTCTGTCATTCCTCTCAAGGAGTTCCAGAACATAAAGCAAAATCCCACAGGACTGCATCTCCAAACTCCATGTTTTTGCCAAGGGTATCATAATCTATTTGGACTTAATACCTTAGGCCACTTTCAAAAATTAAACTTTTATTTTAAAATAGCGTGTGATTTACAAGAGAGTTGCAAAGATAGTACAGGGTCCCCATATACCCATATCTGGTTTTCTCTACGTTTTACATTTTACTTTACTATAGTGTATTTATCACAACTGCGCCAATATTGACATAGAAAACTGATACAGCATTTTCATAATAAACTAACTAAACTCCACTTTATTCAAATTTCTATCTGTTTTTATCTAATGTCCTTACACTTTGACATTGTTTCTCCATCCCCTCCTTCCATACTTACCCCTATTAACACCTTGTTCAGTGTCTTTTTAAAATTTTATTTTTATTGTATTTTTTCAATACCATTTATCCCCCTTCTACCTTCCTCTCCCCTGCAATCACCACACTGTTGTTCATGCCTGTGAGTCCTTTTTCCTTTTTGCTCAACCCCTCCCTCCCCCAACCTCCCCACCCCCTGAGCTGTCATCCTGTTCTCTGAGTCTGTCTCCATTTTGCTTGTTAGTTCAGTTTATTCATTAGATTCCACATATGAGTGAAACCATATGGTTTTTGTCTTTCTCTGACTGGCTTCTTTCACTTAGCATAATGTTCTCCAGGTCCATCCATACTGTCTCAGAGGGTAAAATTTTCTTCTTTTTTACGGCCGAGTAGTATTGCATTGTGTAAATGTCCCATAGTTGTTTTATCCGCTCATCTACTGATGGACACTTGAGCTGCTTCATATGTGAAAATCTTTGGGGTTACTACTGTCATCCATCATGCTCCCTGTTCATTTTAAGTGTTATTTTGAAACTTTTATGAGCACGCCTTCTGTAGCTTCACCCATGGACAAAATGACTAAGACATAGACCTGGAATTCTAGAACCATCTCCAGACTGATGATGATATTGTCCGTAGCTATCCTGTCAAATAACTGAGGCCCAAACCCTCCTGTCAGCATGGATAGCCGAGAAGCTTGCCCACATTTCTACATCTTGTTCACAAGAGTTTAAGGAGTGAACCTGCCTTAATGCCTTCTAGCAAAGAAATACATTAAAAAAAATCAAGTCACATCTTTAGAAAAATCTATGTTGCATCTACTTGAATGTCCTTATCCACAGATTCACAGAACAACCGACTACCAATGCTGGAATCACAGGGAAGGATTCTACGTTCACTGATGTACAGCGGTGGGATCAATCTTCTGTTTCTGGAAATGAGATCTACTCGTGCCCGTTCTAGGCTTTTACAGTGTTCTCACCACCTTCTCTCTGAGTTACTCCGAGAAAGAAAAACACCGTTGACTTATGAACATCATCGTATGAAATAGGTACAATTTTCCCTTATACAGCCTGTCACTAGAGTCCTATGTTTTTCAGAATCCTTTTGAAGTCTGCTTCTTTAAAGTCTAAAACAGTATTTATCTCTCTACATATCACAAACGCGAAGTTCACCTGTGCCCTTGTCCCCGGAGGATCATCACTCCTTTTCCAGTGAGCAGTTCCACCTGTGTCTCTGGGTATGTGCAGTGGCTTTTTCTAGTATTCATCTTTAAAATGGTGACTTAAAGTTTCATTTCCTAAACTCTTACACTGATAGGAGCTCTGAAGGAAGTTAGTTCACAATATGGTCTATTACCTCCATCTAGAGGTCATTCTAACCACACGCATTTTGACAAAAATTCTTTACTGGCATTGATGTGGAATATATCTTTAATAATCCACAAACATTCTTGTTTCAACAACTAGTAGAACAACTCCATTAGCTTCCCTGCAGCACTTCTGATCAAGTATGAATGCCATCTATATGGCGAGAAAGCAGAGGAAGAATAATGTAAGGGACTACTGAGTATTTAAGAATATAAGGTCAGCCTTTGTTTTTCCACTTATTGTATGAACACTGGTTACTAACCTACATATCACACACACACACTGCCTTGCTCAGCCTATCTGTAAAATGAAAAGAAGTTGTTCTGTGAGTCACATGCTATGAGGCATATGGATATAATTTGTGCACAGTAGAGCACAAAATATGTAAGACATTATTTATAATTAAGGTCAGGCCACTTTGGCTAACAAACTGCAAATTCATTGGTGGTTTTAGTCTCTTGATTCCAGAATAGAAAGCTCATGTAGCCTCAAAGTTACAAAGCAATTTCACTCTGGAAAAGATGAAGATGAAAAACAAGTCTTTAAAATAATACTGTTTTTCAACTATTCCCTTGATGTTAACCTTTTACGATAATTATTCCTAAAGACTGCACCTTTTATTTCAGAATGAAGGCTCGTAAACCATCACATAGCCCTGTAAACTGTGGGGCGGCAAACTTGTGTTGCCGGGTCAGCTAGCAAACACGTTTGACATTGGGGGCACAGAGTCTCTGTTGCAACTGCTCAACTTCATGGCTAGGCCCAAGTGCAGGGTGAGGCTGGGCTCCAATAAAACTTTACTTACAACAGAAGGTAGCTGGATTTGGTCTCTAAGTCACAGTTTGTCATTTATGCTGAATGAATAAGAAAATGTCTTAACATGCTAACAGAGATTCCAGCAGAATACGACCCTTTCACTACATTTTATTTTAATAGTGGAATTGGTAAACCTAAATTTTACCCATTGCTTCTCAAGTTTTAATTTCTCTTTTTTCATCATCCTAAACCTCTACTATTTATATGAATATGAACTCTTGTATTCAGTAAATACATTATATATATTCCAAGAACTTATACAAAATTGCCGCTAGAATTTGTCACATTTTAATCAGCTGATTAGATTTTAATATTTTTTACTATTATAAAAGCTGATAGTGAATAAGAAACATGTGAAACACAATTGGATCATTACTACGGGTATGTGTTGAAAAGATTTAACTTCGGGGTTAAATCCCATTGTGATAAAAATAACAATTTGTTCACAACAAAAAGTGTAAAAAATCCTGACGAACAAAGGAGAAGAAGCCAGGTTAATGCACAAGAGACTGGGCAACCCACTCAGGAAGAGTTCAGCATAATCTGCCCTCAGAAGGTGGATCTCATGGTACTTATGAAGCCCTCAAAGAAGAGTCAACATTTTCCCCTATGAAAATCTGGAAGCTCACACTGATAAGTGCCCTCAAATTGAGAATGAACATCAATGTACATTTGTAATGTGATGCTTCTTGCATGCAGGTGCAGTAAGGGCAAGGGGAGAGGAGAGCAGAGGAAAAGCAGCCCAGAAGGGGGAGAAGAAAGAGGGGGAGGGGAAACAGGAGGAACAGCTGAGTTAAGAGAAGAACCGGCGTGTTCTTCTGGGTCTAAATCTAGCTAACCAGCTCCCACACACCCCCAGCCTCGAAGGAGATGAAGAGAGTGTGGCTGGATCAGTAAAAATTCATTACTATTAGTATTAAAAGTCGAAGAACATAAGTACCAAATGCATACATGTTAATTTATTAATACTATTACACAAATTAAATAAGAAAGGTAGAGTTGGCTATAGAAATAATAGCCAAGAACCATAAATACTGGGGCCATTATTGTAAAGATATGTACCAGGATGTTGACTGCAAAATTACCTTTCTCCTAGAGTTCTGGCAGAGGTACCAAGGGCACAGGATAATATTGATCTATTAGGTACTCTGATTCGTAAAGCAAGACACTCTACTACCCATGCATGCCATGCTAAGAAAATGATTCACAGGTACTCCCTGGCTTGGCCCTTCACCTCTCTCCAGGCTATCTAAGAGAAGGCAAAGAATTCACTGTGG
>PVKM010049512.1:0-10932 GCA_004027735.1 Carollia perspicillata
CTCAGAGTAGTCCTCTGGTACGGAAGTGCGGGCAGGGTGGACGCCGGCTGGGCTGTTGCTCATTAGGGTGGTTTGGGGGCTCCTTGCCCGTCATAGAGCTAGAGGAGGCAGGATGGCCTGCTGGAAGAGGCCGCACCAAATGCCAACTCGAGCCCTGCTTTGCTGCTATGGGCTATGTGACTTTCAATAAGTTACTTGCCTGCTCTGGGCCTTGGTTTGTCCCCAAAATGCACACTAAGGCAAAGTAGCCAATGAGGAG
The DNA here is from genome assembly GCA_004027735.1 of Carollia perspicillata. Lineage (NCBI taxonomy): Eukaryota > Metazoa > Chordata > Mammalia > Chiroptera > Phyllostomidae > Carollia > Carollia perspicillata. The sequence goes on from PVKM010049512.1 coordinate 260, forward strand.
GTTTTTGAGGCTGGAACAAAATATTAGGTGGAAAATGCTGTGAAAAGCAGCAAAGTCAGCTGCCCAAGGACACCGTTCCAGCAGGGCCTCCTTCCCCACACAGGTCCCAGAGGGGCCGGGACCTGGTCGGCCCTGTTCCAAGGGCCGTGAGGTGGATCCTTGCCGAGCGGCAGGCTACCATGCCAGGCGGGAGGCCAATGGCCGGTGTGGGGTGCTGAAGTCCTCCCCATTCAGTCGCTGCCACGCTGTGGTGCCACCGGAGCCCTTCTTTGCCGCCTGTGTTTACGACCTGTGTGTCTGTGGCCCCGGCTCCTCGGGCGACTCCTGCCTCTGTGATGCCCTGGAAGCCTATGCCAGCCACTGTCGCCGGGCAGGGGTGACACCTGCCTGGCGGGGCCCCACGCTCTGTGGTGAGCCAGCAATTGCCAGTGTGGAACAGGGAAGGGGGTGGTTCAGAGGGCTCCCATCCGGGTTGGGTAGGCACAGGGAGGGCTGCAAGGGGTGAGCAGGGTGACTGGAGCACTGTGACCTGCCTTCCACTTCACCCGCAGCGGTGGGCTGTGCCCTGGATCGTGGCTTCGTGTTCGATGAGTGTGGTCCGCCCTGCCCGCGCACCTGCTTCAACCGGCATGTGCCCCTGGGCGAGCTGGCCGCCCACTGCGTGAGCCCCTGCGTTCCCGGCTGCCAGTGCCCCGCGGGCCTGGTGGAGCACGAAGCCCATTGTATCCGGCCTGAGGCCTGCCCCCCGGTCCTGCTCACAGGAGACGAGCCTGCCAGTGATCTGCTTGGCCCCAGCCAGGAGCCCCGGGGGGCACCCTGATCCGGGATGACATCGACCAGGACTCATCAGACCAGAAGCCTCTCTTTGGAGAGCAGCTCCCAGGCTGGCTGGAGCTTCTGAGAGAGAGTGCCCTGCCAGGCGGTGGGAGCCGGGCCTGCACCCCGCCGAGCCCACACCCCGCCGAGCCCCCGGCTGTGTTGAGTGAGAAGCAGTAAACTCAGGGCCTATCCCACAACTGCCTTGTGTGTGCGTGTGCTTCCTCCCGGCGCGGGGCGGGGGCCAGAAGTCAGCGTCCCCACTCAGCTCTGGACCGTGCTCGCTCCTGTACCTGCATCCCTGGGCTGCCCCGCCTGTCACGCCCTGGTGTCACCCTACGTGGGACCTTCTGCAGGTCCACAGGGAGCCCTGCAGGGCTTGGAGCACTCAGAGAACAGGCTCAGTGCCCACATGCATCCCCTTTCTCTCGGTTCAGGGACACCAAGGACTCAGGGGGCCCCTGGGCCACTCTGAGAGCTGGTGATACAGGGAGGGCCGTGATGAAGTACAGGCACTTGTGCGCGTGTACATACACACCCCACACACACATGTGCACCTGTGTGCATGAACTGCCACACACGCCCTCTGGGGGGAGTGTGGGCAGGGCACACACGTGCAACTTTCGAAGATGTCCTCGTAAGGGAAAGAACATGGGTTTTGAAACAGAAAAACTCTATTTCTGCCCTGACCAGCGTGGCTCCATTGGTTGGGTGTCATCCTGCAAAGCGAAGGGTCGCCAGTTCGATTCCTGGTCAGGGCACATGCCTGGGTTGCGGGTTTGGTCACCAGTCGAGGCACATGCGGGAGGCAGCCGATCGATGCCTCTCTCTCACAGCGATGTCTGTCTCCCTCTCTTCCTCCCTCCTTTCCCTTCTCTTTAAAAGTAAATAAATATTTTTCAAAAAAGAAAAACTATTTCTTTTAAAAGAAAAGAATATGTGTTTGTTGTTTTATTTTGGTTATTTTTTAATTGATATGAGAGACGGCAACATCAGTTTTGTTGCCCCACTTACTTATACATTCACTGGTTGATTCTCGTATGTGTCCCGACTGGTTCAGGACGATACCCTAATCACCTGAGCTACCTGGCCAGGGCAAAAATATCTTTTTTTTTTATTCTTTTTTTAAAAGATTTTATTTATTTATTTTTAGAGAGAGGGGAAGGGAGGGAGAAAGAGAGGGAGAGAAATATTAAAGTGTGGCTGACTCACATGGCCCCTACTGGGGACCTGGCCTGCAACCCAAGCCTGTGCCCTGACTGGGAATTGAACCGGCAACTCTGGTTCACAGCCTGCACTCAATCCACTGAGCTACACCAGCCAGGGCCAAAAATATCTTTTTAAAGTGAACTCTATTTTGAGTTCTCTTTGCCACCTACCGGCTATGTGACCTTGGTGTTTTAGGACCTTGGCTAAAAGATCAAGGGGGACCCTATTCTCGCGGCCAGGTCCCTGATGTTTCCACAGGAGTGGAGCCAGAGTGTTGGGCTGAACTGAGGCCCCCTGCCTGCTTGCTCTGCTGAGCCTGCGCCCTGGGGCTGCCTTGTCTCGTTATGGAGCAGCAGGCAGGTGAGTCTGCTCCTGACGGCAGGGGCTGCGAGGATCGCAGGAGTTCTCCTGTGTCCGCTCCCTGCCCTGGTCCCGCCACACAGGCTGTGTCCTCATCGGATGCATTGCAAGGGATGAGCAGAACGACCCATGAGCAGTGAGCGCACTGCTGCACGGGGACGGTGTGCAGCCAGCACTAGGGAGCGCTTGCCATCGTCCTGCCTGCGACAGCTCCCACTCAGGGACCTGTTTTCCCAGGGCCTGTGTATCCTGGCCACCCGTCTCCAGGCGAGGGAGACAGTGCACATGTCACTTAGCGCAGCTCCCTCTCCGGGGCCCCGTTTTCTGAGCTGTAAAGTGGGAACGAGAACGGTAGCACCTACGTCAGCGCGTGGCTGCGAGGAAGAACCGCCGTGTGGAGCGCTGGTGCCCTGGCAGACAGCCCGCTGTCGGCAGCTGCTGCCCGTGTTGAGCACATGAGTTGCCTGTATAACAGCGCCGCTTCGTGTGAGCATGTGTGTATGTGGACGACAGACAGATACTCGTTTGGGATCGCAGACAAGCCTGTGCACACACCTCTCCTGGCAGGATCGCACTCCTGACCCTACACCGCCACCTCCGTGACCGAGAAGCCCTTTCAGAGTCAGGCCTGCGTCTCCGTGGGACTTGGCGGGGGTCCAGGCTGTGGCTCGGATGTCAGGGTCCTGCATTATTGAGCTCAGAGGCTTTGTCTCCTTGCTCCCGTGCGCAGCTCCTGGTGGTCCTCTCTCCAGGCTGCAGGGGCACAGGGAGAGAGGAGGGAGGGGTCATCTGTTCCGGCTCCCTACCCCATGGCGCAGGCAGCCACACCTGCAGACCTAGGGCTCCCTTGTAGCCCCAGGCAGGCATTGGCTCTGTTCCAGCACCTCTTCCGGTGCCCTGCGGGCCTGGGCCAGCTCCGGGCTGCACTGAGGCAGGTGAGGGAGGCAGGGCACTGTTTCCGAGGGGACAGGCTCTCCGTGGGGTCTGACCCAACATTGCCTCCCCAGGTGCGAGAGGGCCGGGCCTGTCCTCCAGGCCTGGAGCTGCCTGCTGTGCTGCTGGAGATGGAACGGAGCCGGCGGGCCCAGGAGCAGGTAGGGGCTGGCTGGGCTGTGGCAGAGGGCAGGGTGGGCACCCCCTCAAGTCCTGACACCCCGTCTCTCTGCAGCTCCTGTGGGACTTGGAGCTGCTAACTGGGGCAGGGCTGGGCCTCTTCTGGCCTCCCCGGGTCCAGGTCGGTGGCCTGAGGGACCAGGCCCAGCGCGTGTGGAGCCAGCACAGCAAGCCCTGTGGTGGGATGGGTGCGGACCCCAGGCAGCAGATGAGTGGGGTGAGCAGGGGGGTCAGTGGGCACGGGGCGGGGGGCGATCGCAGTGTAAGGGCAGTGGAAGGAGGGTGGGCTTCGGAGACAGCTGGGTCTGGTTCAGATCTCTGCTCTGACGCTCTGTGGGGTGCAAGCCTCCATATACGAAATGGGGGAGATAACACCTTTCTCAGAGGACAGCTGGCAGGACCTTTGAACTCGTCCATGTGAAGGGTTTAGCATCACGCCCGGAGCGCAAGGCCTGCTGGTTCTGGGCAGGCTGTTACCACCAATCCACAGTTCACAAGGGGCTCGGTCACATCAGCTGCGTGGTCACGCCTAGAAGCCTTTGGACATGGCCACAGTGTGGGAGGAAAGCTGGGCTGGCAGAGCCCCAGGGCAGAGGTGCTGATGCCCAGGGTGCCTCTGACGTGCGGCACCGAGCAGCCCCAGCCACGGCCCCTCCCTGCCCAGCCCCTCCCTGCAGAGCCGGGGGCTGGGCCGACCCCTCTAGGAAGAAGGGTGCTCTGGTGACTGGGAACTGTGACTGTGCCTCCAGCTGCCCAGGCACTGCGTGCAGGGTGACAGCCGTCTCTGGGCCGAGGAGGGGGAAGTGTCCAGCCCATGTTGTCAGCTGGGACAGCGGGCTCATGTGAAGGCTCCACTGGGCAGGAGGGACCGCTTCCAAGCTCCTTCACCTGGAGGGGGTGGTGAGGGGGTCACTCAAGGGCATAGGTGCCAGGAGGAGGGGTCTCTGGGGGCCATTTTCAAGGCTGCCTACCACACTGGTGCCCTGGGGACCAGGCCACCCCCAAACCCTTCCAGAGTTCTGGGTGCTCATCACCCCAGGCTGGGAACACCCCGAGCCAGCACCATCGCTTCCTGGAGGGGTAAGTGTTTCTCCTAGGGAACCTGTGCACTCTGTGTTGCCACACGAAGTGACCAAGGACTTTCCTGGTCTCCTTCCACAGCCCAGGCTCCTCCCGGGGGTGTCCCTCAGCTGCACCCATATGGCTGCCCCACAGCCCCCGGTCCAGCTCCCAGGATCGTGGTGGGTGCCGACGCTGGGGCAGGCTGCCCTGGGCTGAGTCTGGATGTGGGGGTGGGAAGGCTCAGCAGCCTGCCGGGAGTGGGGAGACTGGCGGGCAGGTGCTCCCCCTTCCGGAGCCCAGATGCAGGAGGTGCATCTGAGGCAGCCTTTGCACTCCAGCAGGGGGCAGGCGGCAGGCCGATCACCAGCCCCAGATCCGGGGGAAGCCGGGAGTGACGCAGCCCCGAGGTGGGAGAGCCCTGGCATGCCTGCAGAGCCCACACCTGGTATGTTGACAGGAGGGGTCGGCAGCCAGGACGGCGGGAGCCCCTGGACTCGGGGGGCCAGACTAGACTAGGAGGAGGCAGGGACGTTCTCACTCATTCTTCGTCTCCTACCTTTTTGTTGGGTGTCAGGGCACCCAGGGAGGACACGTAGGTTTCATGTTATGTACAGTCCCCCCTGATTGGCAGCGGCTGTCTCAGGTGCTGTACCTGGGAGGGTTCTGAAGCTAAGCTGGGGCTCAGGGGAGGGACATGTGGAACGTCTGTCCGTGGCTGCTCAGAATGGAGGGAACGGAGTAGCCTATCGGCCACCCTTAGGCCAGGCACTGGGCGCACACCAAGCACGAGAGTCTTGGCCCTGTCACTTGGTCCTTGTCTCAGAGACCACAGCCTAGTGACAGAGCGTGACCATAAACAGGAGATGAGAATTGAGTGGGACAGATGCTCTGAGCGCTGGACCTGTTAATTTGAAAGAAACAGACTCTCCAAGGATTTGTTAAATCGTAAACCCAGCAAAGCCATGAGCTTTTGATTACAGGGGTGAGAGAGAGGAAGAAAGTGCCAGTGATTATTTTCCTGTCGACAGAGACATTTTGACAAGGCCGGGAATACTTGGGACTAGGGAGATTTCAATTACATTATTACCAGAGAAAGAGATGACCGGGTGAGTCTACAGACCAGAATTACAGAGGAAGGGGCTTGGAGGTTTTCTCCGTTCACGGCAATACTTTCTGAAGGCTGGGGAATCTTATCGGACCCCTTGGTTCGGAAACCGCTCGAGAGACAGGCGATTTCAGAGAACGTTCCCTCTTGGCTACTGTTGTGGGATACCCACACTCACGCTGCATAAAGACGGGATGTTCTGGGGAAAGGTCTCAGTCCAAGACCTTATGAGATCAGGTGCTTTCAGCCAGCCTTCTGGATGCTGGGTGACTTGCCTCCCTCCCCAGCCGCGCGGGAGCAGCAGCATCTCAGCCCCCTTTGCAGATACGTTGCCGTTTTGAGGCCCCGCTCTGGCCTAAAATTTTACTTCTCGAATTTCAATGGATTTTGCTGTCAGAAACCAAGATAGAGCTCAGAGGGTTTTCCTCAATGATAGGAAAGTGAGGTCCATGCACTGGGTTTCTTTATGGGCCTGAATGGGCCCATCGGGACACAGAGAGGGTGTCCTAAGAGGCCCTTCCTGCTCCGAGGCATCCCGAGGTGGAGGAGGAGAGTGCACAGGTGTCCAGGAGACGGTCTGCCTCAGCCGGGAGGATGAGGAAGATGGGGTCGGCTGTAGGCAGGCAAACCTGGCAAGCAGGTACAGATCAGGCTGAGTAAACAAAGGTGGAACAATGAACTATGACAGCCTTGAAGTTCAAACACCAGCTCTCTGGGCACCCCTCCCCGTAACTGCCGGGGACGCCCTAGGCTTCTTGGCTCCAGTTCAGGTGGAATGGGGGGTGGGGCTGGGGCCTGCACAGAGGGCTCCTTATGTCAATCTTTCTCCCTCAGGTTGCTTACAAGAGCTGGACCCCGCTACCTGCAGCAGCTTCGGGAGGCCAGGAAACTCAGAGTTCAAGGTGAAGGGGTCAAAGGGTCCTGGGTCAGGGCCCTCTCAGATTGGGGACAGCAGGGGTGGACCGGGTCTGCCTTGGAGGAGGCTGCTGGGTCCAGGCAGGGCACCTCCTATAGCCAGGTGGAAGAAGGGACCATCACTACATAACATGCGTGTAACAAACTCAGGGATCAGGCAAGGGCCGTAATGGAAGTGAGGTCCCCTGGGGGAAGCCACTGGGGTCTCCAGGCTCCACCCCCCTCAAGTGGTCCTGGCACAGGGATTCCCTCATCAGCCTGGAACAAAGTGCTCTTCCTCCCCAGAACCGGGTCCTGAAGGAAGAGAGAGGCCAAGCCGAGCCCACGACCCACAGGCCCCTTCTGCTGGCATCCGGAAGCCCACAGGGAAGAAAGATCCATCGGGAAGCCATGGGGCCCTCAGGCCTGCCCGAACCCCAAGATTCCACCGAGGGGCTGGGCTGGAGCTTGAGCCAGGACAGAACAGAACTTCAGAGACTTCTGGGGATTGAGAGCCCTCAGAGTCAGAAAGAGGAGACCCCTCAGGGGGAGGAAGAGGAGACCCCTCAGGGTCAGGGAGAGGAAGCCCCCCAGGGGGAGAACAAAGGAGGTCCTCAGACTCAGACGGGGAAGGCCAACCAGGGTCTGGGTGGGGAGGCTGCCCAGGCTCCTCAGACCTCGGGACAAGAGGTCTCTGGGGGTCTGGGGTGGGAGACCCCTCAGGGTGAGAACAAAGATGCTCTCCAAGATCCGAAAGAAAATTGCCCCGAGTGCCCAAGAAAGGAGACCCCCCAGAGCCAGGAAGTGAAGGACCTTCCCTCCCCTGGAGGCAGGGGCTGGATCTCACCAGCCTGGGAGGTGGTTCAGGGAGAGGCGCCTACGCAACCCCGGGGGGAAGGCGGCTCCTGGGGAACCCCGGGGGACTTCTGCGGGTCTCTGGGAGAACAGAAATCGCGGTCCGGGAGAAGGGAGGGCCCACGCCTCGGGGGAAGGGGCGTCCGGCTGACACAGGACAAGACCCACAGCCAGAGACAGGACAAGGCCCTGGCCATGGGAGAGCAGTGGGCCGGCCAAGAGGGGGCGCTGGCTCCCCTACAGCTGCAGAGGCCCCCCGCCCAGCCGCAGCTCCTGAACCCAGGAGCCGTGATGCAATCGGCCCTGAGTACCAGGGACTCTGAGCAGCAGGAGCGCCCTACTGCTCTCCCGGGGCACCCAGGGCTGGTGCGCAATCTGTATGGGCTGCAGGACCTGGGAGGGGGCCCAGGTCCCGAGGAGCAGCAGGTGGGCGAGGTGAGGGGGCCGGGGACTGACGGCTCTGTGAGGTTCCTGGACCCCGTTGAAGAGGGGAGGGGCGCTGCCAAGGGCCCCAAGGCTTCGAAGGCCGCGTGGCCCGGGCCCCCGGGCAAGGAAAAGGCCTCCAGGGGCCTGAGTGCGGCGCAGCAGGAGTCGGCCCTGCAGCGGCTGCTGGAGTTGCAGGGCGCGGCCAGGCGCCGGCGGTGGCAGGACCGCGAGCAGCAGCGGCTCCGGGTGCGTCCCTGCACTGGGTGGGACCACTGGCGGGCTGGGCACAGGAAGGTGGCCACCGTCCGCTGACAGCTCTCAACACCAGGTCCTGGACCGCCTTCGCATCGCCAGGAACCGTCTCTGCCGGGTGCACCCCCTGGGGCCCCCACCTAGCCCAGGTCAGCTCCAGCCACAGGCAAGACCCCCGGGAGAAGGCGGTGAGGGGCACTGGTGCAGCCAGGCGCTAGCTGGGTCCCTTTGAAGTGCACGCGTCCTGCACTTGCGCTGTCACCCATGGAGAGGCGGGGTAGGGGGAGTCTGGGTGCTGCCTCCTGCTGGCTCCCTCGAGCCTCGGCCCGTATGCAAGGCTGCTCAGGGCTCCGCTCTGCCCAGAAGGACATGGAGGGGCAGCGGCGAGCTCTGCGGGAGCAACTGGAACAGGTGCACCGGGAGAGGACAGGGAGGCTGCAGGCCCTTGGAGCCAGGTGAGGGGGTGCAGGGGAGAGGCTTATGGATGGTGGTGGCCCCCCTTCCCTGGCATCTGGGATAACAGGCCACTCTCTCCCCAGAAACACCCAGAACTTCCAGCAGCTACTGTGCCCCCCTGGCACTGAGGAGCACGCACCTGGAAAGTAGTGCTCATTCTTCCCAGTCTCTCTAACGGCTGCCGAATCTTCAAACGGATGGTTAAAGAGGTGGGGGTTAAGGGAAAACAAGAGGGCAACCTGCGGATCGAAGGTAGTTTCAAAAAGGCTCATGCCCTGGCTGGTGCGGCTCAGTGGATTGAGGGCCCGCCTGCCTGTAAACCGAACGGTCGAGGCCTGTTCGATTCCTGGCTTGCAGGCCGGGTCCCTGGTTGTGGGCCTGTGAGAGGCAATGACCCATGTTTCTCCATCCATGTTTCTCTCCCACATCAATGTTCCCTCTCTTCCTCCTTCCTTCCCCCTCTTTCTAAAAAGAAAATAAAATATTTTTTGAGAAGTCATTAAAAAAAAAAAGGCCCAGAGTGCAACCTCAGGGTCTGGGAGAGCCAGAGGCACACAGACACACAGACACACGACAGCTTCGTTCCACCAGGTGGCGGGTGACTTCTTCTTCCCACCCCTCAGCACACTGCCCGGCCCCCGGGTCAGAGGGCCAGGTCCCGGGGGTCGAGGGGCGAGAAGGCCCCGTTCTTGCGGAAGAACGATTCGATGTGGCACATCTTGCAGAAGATCATATCTTGCTTCACCGGTGGGCCTGGGGAGAGACGTAAGAGGCCAGGAATGGGTCCCTGGGAGAGCAGCTCGCAGAGCGCGGGCCCCCCCCACCCCGTCTGCCAGCCCCAGGTGTCTGCCAGTGCCGTGTCCGCTTTGTGAGCGCGAAGAAATACAAAGTGCTTCCGAGACGCTGGGGCCGTGGGAACACGGAGCAGGCAGGGTGCCCGGCGCCGCCGTGATGGCAGAATGTCACTTGGCTGTGCCCCGTCATTGCCCCCAGCCTCAGGGTCCTCCACAGAGTGGGTGGCAGGGCACCCAGTGCTGCTTCACAGGGACGAAGCTAGACATCTCTGTGACAACTGGGGCTTTTTTCCACCTCCCACTATGGTTGGAACTCATTCCCTTTACTTCCCTTTTGGGGCTGTGGGGAAAGTGGGGGGGGGTTTAGGCAAACTCTGAACTGTGTGTACCCCCAACCGTCCACCTGTTCCGCCCAAGCTCGAGGGTAGCAGCTGGGGAAAAACATGGCTGAGGAGTTCACTTGGAACTCAAGACCACAGAGAACGAAGGGAACCCAGCATCACCCTGCAGCCTGGGACCACCCTCGGCAAGCTCCTTTCCCCACGCCTTCTCTCTTCTTCTCAGACCACACCATGCCTCTGCTCCGCTCCCTCCCCACTGGTGGCCGTGACTCCGCCTCACAGAAAAGCGTGCTCAGTCCAGAGGGACACCAGCTCCCCACCCCTCTGCACCCCCGCCTCTCCTCCTGCCACACTTCAGAATCTAGAGCAAGCACCCTTGGTGAGCTCGCCTAATCTCGGGATTTTAAAGAGCACCTACTTTCTGACGCCCCCCGATCTGCATCTTCAGTTCTGACCTAGCTCGAGGGTGACTTCTGTACGCGGCCGCCTCACTGACCCAGGGCCAGCGCCGACCCGTCCCCACACGCCCTTCAGCCCCGCTCCTCTCCCAGGCCTCCCGTCACAGCTGCTGCAGCCCAACCCCTGCGTGTTATCAGCGTTCTCACCCTTTCTTTCACTCAACCCATCGGAAAGTTCCACTGATGCTTCTTGGAAAACAGATCCTGAACCGATTCCAGCTCTGCTCACCACCCTGGCCCAAGTTATCACCTCTTGCTAGGAAAACTCAGAGTAGCTGCCTAACTCATCTACCTGCCACAACCTCCGCCCGCTAAAGCCAGCACCTACAGAGCAGTCAAGGTGATTTTCAAAAAGCAAATCAGTGTACTCGCCTGCTCAAAACCTTCCACTAGCTTCCCCTCATTCTTGGAATAAACCCCCGACCCGTCCTCCTTGCCATTTGGCTCTCAGCCTTCTGGTCCCCCGTCAGGCCTCCCTGACCATCCCATCTGAAGTAGCACACCCCCCCCCACCCTGCTCCCACCCTGCTCC